>SNQJ01S0013503.1:127103-152624 GCA_010110895.2 Picea sitchensis
GGGTGGGGTGTTGCATTTACTTCAATTCACATTATTCCTTGATTGGTTGGATATCTCGTCGATTAATAGAATTAATGGAGCAAGGGGTCTGAGATCATTGCCATTTGAGTCGTAGAATTTACCTTGCCTTACCATTTTTTGGTCATTGTCTAGGTCCCCGGTTTTGCGCCCGTCGTGGGGGACGGGGTTGCTTATTTAAGTATTGTTGTGCTTAGTTGTAGTGATTTTTATGTTTGGTCTACTTGTGTCGGGCGGAATGTAGACACCTCCATGTAGCCTTGGTATATAAGTCTGTGTGTGTAATGATTTCTATGTAAAGAATCTAGTGCCGTATCAAGAGTCACGGGCCCTTTAAAGGCAGGGTTCCACTCTTGCGACACACCTGACGGAGATTACTAGTTTCTGCCTGAGCAGTCAGCCAGGAGCCTATCTGACCTTCTCTCTCTCTGGAGCAGAGAACTAAGATTAAACGCCCTGCTTTCCTGTGCAGAAATAGTAAAATCTACTACTATGGATTCTTCCTTCTGTGTTCGTACTGTTCATAACCCAGTATGTTGTTAAATGCTTGTGGTTACCTATTGTGCACCTTATGTATATGGTCATTAACGCTTGCAGTTACTTGTTGTGCACCTTGTGTCTTCTTGTTGTGATCATCGTGGTTGTGTCTTGTTAGTCGTCGGGTGTTGATGTAGAGTCAAGTGTGTCTGTTTCCTTTCTACCCGCGTGCACACACTTTTAAAACAAAAAAAATAAAATTGCACCTGTTATTAGAGTTTTTGTCGTAACAAGGAGGTCCCTACATATGGTATCAGAACCGGTTCGACCCGCGGCTTGGGATTCGCTATGACTTTTGTGGACATGATTAGATTGTTTATATTGTTGCTGATGGAGTTGATTGTGTGCGTGAAGGTAATCATGGTTAGAGGACGTCACATAGGCAGACGACGGGGTGCTAGGGGAGGAGGTGTGACACCTCCAGTAGCATCCATGCCTGAGGGGTCTAACCCCCAGGGAGGCGAGCAGGTTCTCGGACAAGAGCAGATAGCAGTTGGTGATGTTATTGGGATGATGAGATCCTTTCAGCGCATGTCCGAGGCTCTGATCAGTCGATTGGACAGAGACGAGGCCAGGGCACCGGAACCCACTGAGGTTCCGCCGTGCACATCGGCCATTATAGGTAGCATTCACCGTGAACTCAAGAAGGTAAAATTTCTCGAGTTCTTTGGTGCCCCGGACGGTGCAGCCACCGAGGCATGGTTGGAGAATATGGCGATGTGCTTTGCACTTTGCGATTATACCTCCAACATGAAGGTCCGCATGGCGGTCTTTCAACTGAAGGAGAGCACTCTTTTATGGTGGAAGATGCTCCTACCGCAGCTGAACATGGCTGTGGAAGTCGTGTCATGGGAACTGTTCGAGGAACAGTTCTGAGAGAGGTACCTTTCAGAGGAATTCATTGAGCGCCATCTCAATGAGTTCAATGCATTATGACAGGGAGGTCGTACAGTGCTTGAGTATGAGGCACGTTTCATGGAGCTGCTCCAGTATGCTCCGCACCTTAACCCAGAGAAACTCAAGGTCAACCGGTTCGTGTTTGGCCTTAACGCCAGCCTGCATGAAAAGGTTAGGATCTTGATGCCTCAAACCTTGCACGACACTATCCAAAAGGCCCTCATATCAGAGGAGGAGCTTATCAGTGGGGGTCAGACCAAAACTCCAGCGAGACCCGCAGGGCAGGGTTCATCTGGCACATCGTAGCATCAGACACTAGCGAGGCATACGCCGAGATATCGTGGCTTCCAGAGAGGATGTACTTTCACTACACCCAGACGACCTCTGCCTCAACAGTGGGCACCTTATCAGGGACCACAACACCAGCAGCAGTGTTTCCCGCCGCAACAGCAGTTTAGGCCTATTCAGCAGAACAGACCTGGATTCTAGGTCAGTGGGCCGTCATCTTCTACTTTGGGTACCAGGATTACTGGGCCGAAGAAGGGGTGTTGGATGTGTGGGGAGCCACACTATCAATGAGACTGTCCTGTGGAGAGGACCAGAGAATTCAGATCAACTGGACCAACTATCGTGGGAGATATGGGCAAGGCCCATCAGATTCATGCAGCGATGAATAACCACCAGGCAGAGTACCGGTTGACTGTGCTCGAGACGACAGGTACTGTCCTGACCAGACCCTTAGTATTTTGATAGACTCAGGTGCTATTGAGAGTTTCATTTCCCTGAGGTTCATCTCTTCCTTACAGCTACGAAAAAGTATGCGCAAGGGGCGCAAGCTTTATGCGATCCTTGCGCTAAACGAAAAGGGAGTAGCGGAAGGTCTAGAACACCTTCCGGTGGTGAAGGAGTTTGCGGACGTATTTCTGGAGGATTTACCTGGGATGCCGCCAGAGAGAGATTTGGAGTTACTATAGACTTGAAACCGGGGACCGAATTGATAGCAAGAACGCCTTATCGGATGTCAACCCCGGAGTTACAAGAGTTGAAAATGCAACTGAAGGAGTTTTTGGACCTGGGACTGATACGCCCTAGTGTGTCACCGTGGGGTGCACCGGTTATTTTCATACAAAATAAGGACAGATCATGGAGGCTTTGCATTGACTACCGTCAACTGAACAAGGCTACGATCAAGAATCGACATCCCTTACCAAGAATTGATGATTTGTTCGATCAAACGAAGGGTGCGACCATGTTCTCCAAGATCGATTTGCCATCACGGTATCACCAATTACGGATCAAGGAGTATGATATCCCTAAGACTGCCTTTAAGATGAAATTTTGGACATTAAGAATTTACTGTTTTATCATTTGGACTGACAAATTCCCCAGGGGTATTCATGAGTTTGATGAACGGGGTGTTCCGCGAGTACTTGGACAAGTTCGTCCAAGTATTCATTGACGATATCTTGATCTACTCTCAGACGATGGAGGAGCATGACAAGCACTTGTGCTTGGTACTACAGTGTCTACGAGAGCACAAATTGTATGAGAAGTTGTCCAAATGCTCTTTTTATCAATCGAGGATTCACTACTTAGGGCATGTCATCTCCGGTGAAGGTATCTCCGTGGATCCATCCAAGGTTGAGGCTATTATGGAATGGCCTGCACCGATGAACGTCACAGAAGTGCGTAGTTTTATGGGTTTAGCAGGATACTATCGACGGTTTGTCGAGGGATTTTCATAGATAGCAAATCCGATCACGGAATTGCAGAAGAAAAACAAGAAGTTTGTTTGGACTGAGAAATGCACAGAATCATTTCAGAGGCTTAAGGATTTGTTGATGACAGTGCCAATACTAAAGGTCCCTAACATGGACGCAGACTTGTTGGTATGCACTGATGCATCCAAGGAAGGTTTAGGCGAATTCTTGATGCAAGACAGATGAGTGATTGCTTACATTTCGAGGAAGCTGAGAAGGCATGAGGAGAACTACGTGACGCACGATTTGGAGTTATTAGCCATCGTATATGCCTTGAAGGTTTGGAGACACTACTTTATTGGAAGAAAATTTGAATTAAGGACTGATCATTGTGGACTACAACACTTTTTATGCAAAGCGACTTGAACGTGCGACAACGACATTGGTCGAAATTGCATAGCGAGTACGAATTCAATATTACTTACATAAAGGGAACAATGAACCGAGTGGTTGGAATCGCATGAGGAGATACTCAACTGTAAGACGAAACGGTTGAKCTTGGTGGATGATGAAGGACAGAGACGTGTGATTGTAGGACARAACCAGGGAGTATCCCTGAGGTTCGTCTTTTCCTTACAGCTACGGAAAAGTATGCGCAAGGGGTGCAAGATTTATGCGATACTTGCACTAAATGAAAAGGGAGTAGTGGAAGGTCTAGAACACCTTCCAGTGGTGAAGGAGTTTGTGGACCTATTTCCAGAGGAGTTACCTGGGATGCTGCCAGAGAGAGATTTGGAGTTACTATAGACTTGAAACCGGGGACCGAACCGATAGCAAGAACGCCTTATCGGATGTCGACCCCGGAGTTGCAAGAGTTGAAAATGCAACTGAAGGAGTTGCTGGACCTGGGACTGATATTCCCTATTGTGTCACTGTGGGGTGCACCGGTTATTTTCATATGAAAGCAGGACGGATCATGGAGGCTTTGCATTGACTACTGTCAACTGAACAAGGCTACGATCAAGAATCAGTATCCCTTACCAAGAATTGATGATCTGTTTGATCACATGAAGGGTGCGACGGTGTTCTCCAAGATCGATTTGAGATCTGGGTATCACCAATTACGGATCAAGGAGGATGATGTCCCTAAGACTGCCTTTAGGACAAGATTTGGACATTACAAATTTACTGTTTTACCATTTGGACTGACAAACGCCCCATGGGTATTCATGAGTTTGATGAACGGGGTGTTCCACGAGTACTTGGACAAGTTCATCCAAGTATTCATTGACGATATCTTGATCTAGTCTCGGACGACGGAGGAGCATGACGAGCAATTGCGCCTGGTACTACAGTGTCTACGAGAGCACAAATTGTATGGGAAGTTGTCCAAATACTCTTTTTATCAATCGAGGATTCACTACTTAGGGCATGTCATCTACGACGAAGGTATCGCCATGGATCCAGCCAAGGTTGAGGCTATTATGGAATGGCCTGTGCCGATGAATGTCACAAAAGTGCGTAGTTTTATGGGTTTAGAAGGATACTATCGATGGTTTGTCGAGGGATTTTCAGAGATAGCAAATCCGATCACGGAATTGCAGAAGAAAAACAAGAAGTTTGTTTGGACCGAGAAATGCGCGGAAGCATTTTGTAGGCTTAAGGAGTTGTTGACGACAACGCCAGTGCTAAAGGTCCCTGACATGGATGTGGACTTCTTGGTATGCACTGACGCATCCAAGGAAGGTTTAGGCAGAGTCTTGATGCAATACGGATGCATGATTGCTTACATTTCGAGGAAGCTGAGAAGGCATGAGGAGAACTACGTGATGCACGATTTGGAGTTATTAGCCATCATATATGCCTTGAAGGTTTGGAGACACTACCTTGTTGGAAGAAAATTTGAATTAAGGACTGATCATTGTGGACTACAACACTTTTTACACAAAGTGACCTGAACGCGCGACAACGACGTTGGTCAGAATTTCATAGCGAGTACGACTTCGAGATTACTTACATAAAGGGAACAATGAACCAAGTGGATGATGCTTTGAGTCAGAGACCACGCATCTTTTTGGTGTTGCCTCTTCAGACGAATCTACATGAGAAGATTCTCACTTTACAGTGTGATGATGACTGGTACAATGAAGTCGAGTATTTTATTGGACAAAACACAATGATGGTACCCCGATATGAGGGATTTTATTTTGATAGCGATGGGTTATTGAGGTTTAGAGGTCGTATTTATGTACCGCCAAACGACGAGTTGAGGAGGTTGATCCTGAGTGAGGCTCATAGAGAAGTCTATATGGCTCACCCAGGAGTCACGAAGATGAGGGCAGACCTTAAACCCTTATTCTTCTGGAAGGGAATGAAGGCTGACATAGTCAACTTTGTGGCTATATGTCTAGAGTGTCAGCAGGTAAAGACTGAGCATAGACACCCAGCAGGTTTACTTTAACCACATGCCATTCCAGAATCGAAATGGGAAGTTATTTCGATGGATTTTATTGTTGGATTGCCACTGACGACAAGGAGACACGACTCGATTTTTGTAGTTATAGACACTCTGACGAAGAGTGCTCACTTTATTCCGGTGTGTACGACCTATCAGGCACCTGACATAGCGAGAGTTTTCATCAGTG
Organism: Picea sitchensis; assembly: GCA_010110895.2. Lineage (NCBI taxonomy): Eukaryota > Viridiplantae > Streptophyta > Pinopsida > Pinales > Pinaceae > Picea > Picea sitchensis. The sequence continues at coordinate 132,901 of SNQJ01S0013503.1, forward strand.
AGATTGTGAGGCCGCATGGCGTGCCTAAAAAGATTATATCTGATCGAGGATCGATGTTTACTGGACGATTTTGGACGAGTTTCCAAGAGGCCTTGGGAACCCAACTTAACTTTAGTACTGCTTATCACTCAGAGACTGACAGACAGACAGAATGAACAAACCAAACCTTGGAAGACATGTTGCGCATGTACGTAATGGACCAACAAAAGCATTGGGAGGAATTCTTGCCTCTAGTAGAGTTCACTTACAACAACAGTTACCAGAGCACCATTAAGATGGCGCCTTTTGAGCTTCTCTATGGGCGACTGTGTCAGATGCCTTTGAGTTGGGATCGACTTGAGGATAGGGTCCTGGTGGAACCAAAAGCGATCCAAGAAATGGAAGAGCAAATGCAAACCATAAGACAAAGGATTAAGGAAGCGCAGGATTGACAGAAGAGTTATGCTGATGTGCACCGAGCCGACCGTAGTTACGAGGTCAGCGATCGAGTCTTCTTGCAGGTTAAACTGCATAAGAGTTCGATCAATTTTTGAAAGGGAGATAAACTCTCTCCTAGATTCGTGGGACCTTTCGAGATTGTGGAGAGAAAGGGGCCCGTGGCCTATCAACTAGCCTTGCCTGATTCTTTGAGGCGTATGCACGATGTTTTTCATGTATCTGTTTTGAGATATTATATTAGTGATCCTACACACGTGATTGACATGAGTTCCTTGCAGGTATCAGACGAGGGAGCGCTCCCGACTGAGTCGGTCCGCATCTTAGATCATCGCGTTCGATAGTTACGATGTCAAACGGTAGATCAAGTCAAGGTCCAGTGAGACAGTTATAGTCCACACTTGGCGACCTGGGAGGACGCATATGATATGCGCCAGCAGTTTCCATTTTTGTTTGATAGATAGACTTATGATTATGTGATGCTTTTATTTCGGCATTTATACTGAGAAACTTTGGGATGAAGTTTAGACCAAGAGGGGGTGTGTGTAACATCCTGCTCTGGTGCACTAAGAAAAATTATTATTTGAGGACACCTGCTCACAAGTGATCTAGACTTTTATGATGTTAAAACATTTATCCTTTATTATGATGCGTTATGATAGATGACATGTTGTTTTACTGCTTTGACGTTGACAGGTGCTTTTGACTCCATTTTATTGAGTGTGCAGGGTTTTGGACCTTGAGGATGCAGAGGCATCGGTGGAACCCCTTGGACTCCGAATTGAGTTAGGGAGTGTGCTATTTGGGTTGATGTATTTACTATGATATTCATTGATTTCATAATATGATGTTGACATGTTCTGACATGATTGTTGATGATGCAGGCTGATGATAGCTTGCCGACCAGACTCACATATGGAGTAAAGGGGCCACACACAATTTCCAGAGAGGTTGAGGGAGAGGGGTGGACAACAACCCTGCCACCACCTACTAGCACTCCCATCGTGGCTCGAACTATAGGTTAACAATTACCTAGTTTGAGAGGATCCACGATGCCGTGAGGGTAGACTACGACAGTCACTCACGATGATTCTAAGGGGCACACAATAAGGCGGGGGCCTTATTCCTTAGATCCCTTAGTCTCCCACAAGTTCACCTGACGGAGTGTTGACTCCAGGGGTTATAGATGTCCACCAATCAGTCCAGTTGGCGAGTGGCACCCTTGGAGCGCATGGTGCATCCTGAAGTGCACATCGCACAAAATAAACACAAGAAGTGAGTGGCACCCTTCGAGCACATGGTGCATCCTGAAGGGCACATAGCACAAAGGAAACGAATGAGGCGAGTGGCACCCTTGGAGCACGTGGTGCGTCCTGAAGGGAACGTCGCATTGATGTGGATGAAGGAAACAAACCTAAATAGCCCTAAGACAATAACTCCTTAAGGAATTCGTAAACAACTTCCCTAACCCAGTGTCGCCCAGTTTAGAATCTAAGTACTAAGTCTAAAACTTTTAGGGTAAACTTTTAGTCTAACCTTAAGAAAAGACCCTGGAATAAAAATAACAATTTAAACAAAAACCCACCTAAGTAATAGTTGGGTCTTCATAAAATTCTTGGGGCGACGACGAGGGTAAGATTGAAATTAAAACTAATGTTTTTAAAATTTTACAAAGAAGAAATTAATTCCTAACTTGTGGAAGAACAAAAAAATATTAAATAAATAATAAATGAAAAGATTAATTAGAGCACTTACCNAAAAAAAAAAAGGAAAGAAGGGATTAATAAAAATAGGGAAACAAAGTAAGAAAGGAAACATAGGCAATTAATAAGTAATAAAATTATTTAACGTGCGGGAGTATAAAAATTCTTGAATTTAAAAATAAAATGAAAAGATTAATTAGCGCATTTACCTTTTTGGTTTAAAAAAAAAGAAAAGAAGGGATTAATAAAAATAGGGAAATTAAGTAATAAATGAAACCTAGACAATTAATAAGTTAAAGAAAATAATTTTGGAGAAACGTGGGGGATGAATGACACTTGTACAACAGAGAAATTTTGGAGGGTTTTCTTTAAAACTTAAAAATAAATGTGATTTAGGAAAGTTGGCGGGATGAAAACTCTATAAAAGAAAGGGGGATGAGGGAAAAAAGTGATGCGCTGTTAGGTATCGTTATGCTGCCAAATTTGGACTGGACTGATTTCTTGTGAGGAGTTGGGATTTTCTCAGCTGGGATTAGAGTGGTAGCTCAACCTTGGAGGCAAGCTGGGAAGCTAGGTATACCATCTGGACTGTGTGTGGCCCCTTTGCGGCTCGGGGGGCTAAGGGGGAAGCAGAGTACCCCTAGCGATTGGCTGGGAGGTACCAGTGAGGTCTCGACGGTCGGCGAGAAGGAGCGGGATGGAGCGTGCGGAAGACACTCAAGGGCAAGCGAAAAGGGAAAGGTATGATTTGTATTTTAGTGGATTAGAATGCCTTACGAATTACCCTGGTTGATAAAATTACCAACCTCCGTTATTGGCATGATTATGAAAATTTCTATGGCTGCTACTCACCTCTGTTAATAAAGTATTTACCGCTGTTCTTTTTATAAAAGAAAAAAAAAAGGAAATTTGAATTTGTTCTGGTTGGGGAAATGGCGAAATGGCGAAATTCGTTCTCACCATTTCATCCTTGTCATTTCATTCGTAAAATGGTTCTGAAATTTGTTCTGTTCCATTTTCTTCATTGCTTTTCATGTAAATTCTAGTTTTGGCATTCGGCCTTGCAAGCCGGTTACGGAAGAAAACCCCCTTGGGCCTTTTCGATTGTAAGGAGGCACTGAGAAGGGTGTCTAGATTTGGGATGGGGTAAATAGATTTTTGAGACAACCTTACCCTCTGCATTTTGTTAGCTAGTATCTCTCTTCATTAGCAACATCAATCATAATTGTGGGTCTGCATTTATTTTCTTGAGTATATCTTCATTTACTTAATAGCCACCAGTTACACATAATTGCCAACCTGTACACAGGCCTGCGTTCCTTCTAAGTCGAATCCTGGAATTTTAGGTTCAAATTCTATGTCTGATTATCCTATCAGCATTATTGGATAGAGAAAGCACACTAGCTGCATTCACCTTCCACCAGAACTGTCCGGGTGTGCATGGCTCCGCAGCCTCTTGATTTTTGAATTTTCTTAAAAAAAACAAAAAAAACTAAACTGATTGTTAGCCACCGCTCAGGAGGTCTATGCCCATTGACTGAATCCACATGTAGGTAATGCAACAATGGATTGAACCGGTGGAACCACCATGCAATCATTCGTAGAAGCCTGAAACTTTTTACGCAAACTGTGCCCATATGCTTACAAAACCACGACCATGGCAACGACCGCCATACTCTTCTAAGACACCATATTGTTGTTCTCTCCTTATAAATATCAATTTAACGGTTTACAATTTTATAATGTACCTTTAATTTAGAATGATTACGGTGTTTACCGGTTTTCCAACTTTACATTTACCATTTGATTTTACCATTTGATTTTCCCTTTTACGTGAACTTTAGGGTTCTACCGTTTACAATTCAAGATGGCGATGGTTCTATAATCTTTAGAAATATCATAGACTCAATGTGAGTGAGGGGCATCACTGTCACCTCTCTTGAGAAGGTTGTATTATGGTTCCTTCCAGTCAACCTCATGGTTTAGCTCTTGCGTTGGGGATGGGTTTTAGGGTTTTCTTCCCACTTCTGTTGCGCTGTTGTAGACGCGTTGCGGTCTTTTTCCTGCCTATCTCAGATGTTACCCATCGCAGCCTCATTGGGGATAGCGTGATGACAAGTGTCAGATGTGTCTTCCTGCTGGTTGGCAGTGGTGGTACCTTGGTAGTTGAGTTATCCTGTATGCCTTCGCCCTCACTAGCGTCTCCCTCAGTTAGCGCCTTCCCTGAGTAATCCTGTAGCTTTAATGTAACTGCCCAGATTTAGAATGTAGGGACAAAAACGTCAGTTGGACTCAGACATAGTTTTAGAATGAAGCACAATTTTTGGCATTTCTCAGATTAGTTATGTTTCGGTTATATTACAGCTGTCTAGATTTTATGCTTTTAGAATGGAATAGTTCATTTTTTGGGGTTATATTGCAACAGTCTTGGTTCTATATTACTAGAAGGGAATAGTTCTGTTTTCATAAAATCATGACATTATATTATAATGAGTCTTATTATAATGGATTTATGGTAATGTTATTGTAAGGAATGAATGTAATGTTATTGTAAGGTAATCTAAATTAAAAGCTAAGGTTAGGAATTGATAACATATAAATGTAATGATGTTTTTATTTTAAGTTGCAAGGTTATTGTAATGATAGGCAAAGACACTCGCTGTAATTTATTGTTGTTGTAATATGCATGGAGAAATTTCATTAAAATACATTGTTGGTAATTGTAAAGGTAGTACTTTATTGCATTACAAATAAGAATCTAAGTTTGGTGTTGATGACTTGATAGGTAATTTGTTGTCATTTAATTGCGAGTTATGGTAAAATAAGATGATGGCAATGTTAATTTATTGTAAGGCTATTGAAGTTTCGTTGTTAGTGACGACACATAAAATGTAAGGTCTTGAACTAAGTGTCATGGATTAATANACATTATTCCCCAATTGGTTGGATATCTCATCGATTAATAGAATTAATGGAGAAAGGGGTCTGAGATCATTGCCATTTGAGTCGCAGAATTTACCTTGCCTTACCATTTGTTGGTCGTTGTCTGGGTCCCCGGTTTTGCGCCCGTCGTGGGGGATGGGGTTGCTTATTTAAGTATTGTTGTGCTTAGCTGTAGTGATTTTTATGTTTGGTCTGCTTGTGTCGGGCGGAATGTAGACACCTCCATGTAGCCTTGGTATATAAGTCTGCGTGTGTGATGATTTTTGTGTAAAGAATCTAGTTCCGTATCAAGAGTCTCGGGCCCTTTAAAGGTAGGGTTCCACTCTTGCGACACACCTGATGAAGATTACTAGTTTCTTCTTGATCAGTCGTCCAGGAGCCTATCTTACCTTCTCTCTCTCCGGAGCAGAAAACTAAGCTTAAACGACCTGCTTTCCTGTGCAGAAATAGTAAAATCTACTACTATGGATTCTTCCTTCTGTGTTCATACTGTGCATAACCCAGTATGTCGTTAAATGCTTGTGGTTACCTATTGTGCAACTTATGTCTATGGTCGTTAACGCTTGAAATTACTTGTTGTGCGCCTTGTGTCTTCTTGTTGTGATCATCGTGGTTGCGTCTTGTTAGTCGTCGGGTGGCAACGTAGAGTCAAGTGTGTCTGTTTCCTTTCTACCTGCGCGCACACACTTTTAAAACAAAAAAAAATAATTTGCACCTGTTATTAGAGTTGTTGTCGTAACAAGGAGGTCCCTACACTGTAATTGGTTATAACAAATTCAAAACATATGAATTAAATCAAAACATTAAGATATTTGTATTATAAATGATATGTCATACAAATCGTAATAAACTGGAATAAGAGACTATTATATGAACAGAAGGGAAAGACATCAAGGAATGTAATGACAAACATATCAAAGCTAATTATATCAACAAATATATTGAGCTTTAGAAGAATATGAAAATAAATATGACTGACTCATACTAAAACACTTTATTGTTAGGATGAAATCTATTGAGTAAAATGTTCATTCATATCCTTCTTTAAAATCAATTGTAGTCCATTCTCTAGAATTCCAATCCTTTTAACTGCTCTGAGCTTCCAATTTTAATTTGTTATTTCCCTCTTCTAACTCTTTGTTCCTCCTTATGACTTGATTTAAACACATTTGTAAATAAATCAAATCATAGTAGGATATCTGAACCCAAGCCAAACAGTCATGACAATGATCAGGTTATAAACTTGGAATTTGATGTTGTTGTTCCTTTCTAAAAGGATTTCTTTAGGTTTTAAATCAGCCTGTACCCCAGAAAAACCCTCACTGGATTGCAGAGGCTTGCATAAATTTTCCATTTTTCTCATTTCATGTGAAACAGAGGAACATGGGCATGAATTAATTGATTGATATGAGGAGAGGGAGGATACGTCTATTCTATAAACTTAGACACCTGAGAACTGGTTTGAATCTCTAACAAAGTGAAAGAACCCCTACCTCAACTGAAACATAATTTATGAGAATTTTTTCTTCAAAATATGGGACATATCTATGAAATGGTTTCATTTTTGAAGAAACTTCCCTCATGGACAGTAAGTGAGCCCATTTCAGAAATGGGTTTCTAACGGTTTTGCCAAATTCTTTACCGTTTGGTCAGAACCCATCCTCAAAAAATGTCTATGTTATACCATTAGGGGTTTGAACTCTGTGGTTGTTTGGATCTTCTTTTATTACAGGAGCCATAACAGGAATGAACTAGAATAATGTGAGGTCAAGTTTGTGAGAGCCACCAAAACAAAGACTGATTAGGGTAAGAGGATAAGTATCAAAGAGGAACAAAGATACATACCTGACATTGAGCGAAATGTGCAATAGTTGAGAGTACCCTTTTATCATTCCACACTTGGAATGCTGATTTTTTTTCACTGAGCCAAGGACATATGTGCTTGACATAAAAAAGCCCATGTAGCTATTGTTTCTTTCCACAAAACCTTGGTCCGAAAACTAATAACTCTCCTTCCTTATGTGATTATGACTTATGAAAAATCCAGAAAGTTCATTGATAAGAAAAGACCACCATAAACAAATATGGTGTAGCATAGGGTTTGAAAATAGTGACAAGAAGTTCAGACGACCACCTAGAGTTTACCATAAAAGAATATTTGATTGCAATAATTTTATCATAGGCTTAGTTATGGGTTGACATATTCACAACATAGCCATTTCATTTACCCTTATGCATAAATGCAGTCACTAGGAGATAATGGATCTTATGTTTTAATTCAACAATAATTCCTAGATCATTTCTTATGTTTATAACTATAAGAGACAATATCCCTATAAATTATGCATGGGAAAACCACCAACATAGTTTCTTCTAGTATTTTTGGATGAAAGAAGGTTAAATCCATGATTTTTAGTCATGAATTTAAAGGAGAGTATCAATCATCAATTCACACAAAAATACACGCGAGAAATCAATAAAAGAAACAAGTGATATAAAATGCAAACTTTAAACTAAGAAAACCAAGAGTTTGATGATTTCACTTTCCCGGGGTGACCACAAGATAATATAATGTTTCAAATAGGAACATAAAATGATATGGTAGTTGGGTTTCCAACAAGACTATATACTAGGGTGATTTGTGCCCAAAATTTGGTAAATGGTTGAAATATACATGAATATTTGGCAACTGTGCAGACACATTAACTAAACTAGAAAAATGAATACTAACTACCTGCATCCATGAGCTCGATGAAGCATGAGATTGTATAGCTACATCACACATAGGATAGTTTTCAGTTACATTTGCATTGTGAAGACCCACATAAATCATCAAAGAATAAAAGGTTATATGACTGAATAATAATTAAATAAATAAACAAACATATCAACTTGTAAAAGAATCTCAAATTAAGACTAAAGTGGAATACCTGAATGAGCTTCTCTTGGTTTCAAGAATAATTTATTTTCTATTGAACAAGGCCAACCACATGAAGGTGGAAGCTCATTTTTCCCCTCCCCCTCTTACATCACTCTCAATTCCCCATACCCAATCTATCTATTGGAAAATAATTCAAAGTGGCATATTATGATTCATGCATAGAAAGTAGAAACACAAAATTTAAAGGTAAATGAAAGAAATAATGTGTGTGCAACTATGTGGTTTTGTACATACAAAACATATAAAATACATCCATAATAAGGTAGAAAAAAATAATATATATTAATATATTTTATTATTAGAACAAGTTTCCATTATACATGTTTCTCATAATATATAAAATCACTTCTTTTTCTATTTTTTAGTTTTCAAAAATACGTTGATTGTCTCATCCATGTATAGTATATTCACTTTAGTTGTTTGGCCCTCTCTTGGTGTTGATTCAATATGCATTATTTGACATGTTGTACGTCTATTCGGGTACTCTCCACAGTGTTTAGGTTGCTGCTAAGGAACCTCGACTATAATAACAAAAATGGTAAAATTGATATGGTTAGTTATTATTCACAAAAGTAGTTCATTAATGCAAATATCATTACAATGTTCTTTACTAGGTTGACTAGTCAATACGACTAGTTTGACTTTCGTGTGTTTCTGTTCTCGCAAAGCATTCTCATATACATGATTTTCCATCGAGCAAGAAAATTTATAAGTACACCATATGCAAGTAAATATTAATAAATGTATTAATCCATACTTCTGATTTTATAGCCATAATACTGTCATGGTCACACCACCATCATCGATCTTCACTCCACCGTCATGGATGGGGTGCACACCACCATCATCAGAATGAAATCCACCATCATGGGGTTGTTGTCCACTATTGACATCATTATTTTTGTTGCTCACTTTCTTAAAATAGAAAGACACATTCATTTGTGGGCGAAATCAATCGTGAATAGATTTTACAAGTAATCAACAATTAAAGTCCATTCATTTTACTTACGATGTCGTTCAAAGGGGATTTAAATCCTCATGCTTTGTATGTGTTCAAAAATGGATTTAAATCCTCACTTAAGACCAAGCCGGAGGTATTCTTCCATGGTTCTAGTTTTGAATTGAGCCCCTGCATTGCACAAGATCTCAAATTTGTCTTATTGGATGTAATTAAATAAAATTTGGATGATGATAGGAATGATATAGTTTAATTATTTGGTACTTGCAATTCATGATTTTAGTTTCACGTAACCACCTTGGCCAAGTTTTTGTTGCCGGTGTTTTTCTAGTCTTAGCTTGGCTACTTTTGATGTGTCTCAGAGCTGAGAAAAAGTTTCCAATAGGTTGTATATCACAATTTTTATATAGAACTAACAAAAATTCAACACATTAAACTAAAAATATGATATACCTTCTTGGTCCAGGTGGTGCCTTTCTTTCTTTTTTCATTTTCTTCTCCTTTTCATCCTCCAATAGATTCTTCCACTCAATATTGGGAACCATCGGAGCATGCTCATACCTAAGATGTTTTTGTAAATGAACCATGTATTGGTCCCTTTGTATTTCAAATATGTACCATCCAATGAGGTGACTCCAATTTTTTTGAAGGAAACACCAAACAAGACAACTGTTGTTCCTAAGATTGATTCTACACTCAAAGAATAATGTCAGACATAAAAGATTTTAAATGAAATGTTTTATAAGTGATTTCTTCTACCTCCAATTTTCTAAGAAATGATCTTTAAATGAAATTAATAATAAGATGGTACAAATGTTGTATCTCATTATCCGAGTCGCAATTATAATGTCAAATGATGTAGAAAATATTTAAAAAACTATTAAAACAAAGTCGGGTATCAATTAAAGATAAGTCTCACCTTGTTTGTAGTAGAAGAAGAGTATAATATGCACCCTTGAAAATGAGATAAAGATGTAGTAATTCACACAGATTATAGGTCTTTTTTTAGTCACAATAATAACAGAGGAAAAGTTGTTACTGAATTAACTGTTGATATATTATGATTGAAGTACATGTAGTACTAAATTGAAATCATTCACTCTTCAAGAACTACAGAAATAAATTCATGGAGATGGAAACACAGAGGAAACACATAAATCAAATTGAACAAAACTTAGAATCATTGTCTGCACTTGTATTAATATTCAAAAAGTTTTCACTTTTACATTCGGCAAGAAGCATCTTGGAATAGATCTAAAATCTATATATTTATACATAAATTGTCTCGATTGAAAATCGTTGGTCAACACATCTGCAACTTGTTCATTTGTGCCAACATATTGGAGCTTTATAGATCCTCTCTGTATCATACCATGAATGAAGTGATATTGGATCTCTATGTGCTTTGAATAATCATGGAACACATAGTTTTTATACAAATCTAGTTATCATATAGAATCACAGTTGCTTCCATCTCCAGAACGAATAGACCTATCAACAACTTCTGAAGCCATATGGCTTCACAACTGGTGGAACATGCAATAATGTATTTTTATTCTGCCATGCTAAGAGTAATACTTGATTGCTTCCTTCTCTTCCATGAGATCATGGTTGACCCCAAACTTAAACAACATCTTGAAGTGCTCTTTCTATCAAAAACACTTGCATCTCCATCAGTATATCCATACAATATGAAGTCATGATCTCTGGTATAATAGAGACCAAAATCTAATGTATCTCATCACATGTTTTGCATCATCAAGGTGAACACGTCTGGGTTCTACCAGATACTGAATCAAGGAAAAACATATATCTTTGTCCTGGTATTCGTCAGATACATCACTGAACTAATAATATGTCTATACAAAGTTGCACCAACCAATTCTGACGAGGTATCTACTAGGAGATTCAACTTTGTTTCCATGGGTGTGTAGATGGATTTACATTTCAACATCTCAAACCTCTTCATTATTCTAATTGCATACTTCCCTTGGTTAAGGAAGATCTTCTACATGCTTTGCCAAACTAGGTTAAGAGATAATGCATTAGGTATTTCATCAAACTATGTAGTGAGCTTCTTCTACAATCTGTTATGAGATTTTCTTCATCTTGTCAAGAATACATCATCTACATATAATAGAAACATCACTAGATCATCATTCATAACCTTGAGGTAAAGGTTAGAATCATATTTACTCTTGGTAAAGCCCAATATCGCCAGGAAACTGTCAATTTTTCCATATCAGGCTCTAGGAGCTTTCTTCAACCTATACAGATCTTTCTTCAAACTGCAAACATGAGTCTTTCTATCTTCAACTTCAAACCAAATTTTCACATTACATTGTACCAATATGGTACACTTGCTCAGCTGCAACCCAATCTGCACAATCATATGCTAGCTTTATGTGCTTTCTGCAAAGCACTATCTGTCTCACTTCTAGAGAGTATGTCCTCTCTTCTTTCTGCAACTATTCTTCTGGAAGTGGGATTTTGTACCTACAACTATTGTGAAGTTGAGAATGGTTTCTCCATTCTCACTGTGACTGCTGAAATATTAGAGTAACTCCTCTACTTCATCATGGAAACAACTTCATCTGAAACTGAGAGTGGGTCAATAAATGATATTGAAGGTAGCTCTTCTTCTTGCATGGAGGTAACTCTATATTTTATTGTAGTCATGTCTCCATGACCCAACTAATGTAGTGCACCAATTTCCACTCAATTTTAAATATGGGGATTGCTCCCCCTGCATCTCATACTATATATGAATCATGGTTGTTATGTCTGTCTTCATAAATACTGTAACTATTTCTCCAATTACTAGAGTAAGTGTCTCATCATAGTCTTCTCCCTCTTGCTGGGAGAATCCCATGGAAACACATAAGGATTTGTACATCTGCAACATGCTTTATCTGTTTAAATAAATCTTGGAAGTCAATATTGACTTCTCTTCTAGTCTCATGGAAGAATCCATATCCTAGTCTTTCTGACTGGCTTCCTTCTCTGTCACTGAAACAAGGGAATATTCCCAGGATATTTCATATCTCCTAGAAGTTTTTGAAGCTACGATCTAGTCTTATGATGACATCTGTCTCCTAGTCCTGGAAGTTGTCTCTTCATCTAATTCTTTCTGAGATCAGGATTACTCTTGATTTCTTCCGAGTCTACAAGGACTTCATCATCTTTTACAGGGTATACTTGGTGTTGAATACCAAGTCTAAATATGAAAACTTGAGTCATAATTCAAACAAGTTCTGCTTCCCATCAAGGTGGCTTCATTATCCTTTGAACAAGTCTACTATGAGTTCTTGTTCTAATGTTTGCTCATCTTTGGAGCCTTCTTCTCCTTACAATCACTCTCTATATGAGATACTCTAGATTTCAAAAGATAGCTTCTCCTTCATCTTCTTTGGTACATGAATGTATATGGTTATGTACATAGTTTGCTTCATGTCTCATATAATTTGTTGCCTTCTGCAACCTTCACTATATCTTCCTTAGGGTTATCACTTGTGACCTAAAACAAGGTCAACAAAATAACAATAAAGAATAATACTCTTTTGATAATAGTAAATAAAATAGTAGCATGAACAATCGTCATAGTAGCTCCTTTAGAGATTTCACTTGTGACCTGTCTGAAACAAGGATCAAAAGTAAGAAATACAATACGAAATGAGATCAACACTCTTCTAGTGTTGTGATAAAACATTCATCCAAGGTAACCTTGAAAACAACACAAGAAGTTTCTCCTAGAGGAGATGTTAGTTGTATTTGGTAAATGATTAAATTGAGCATTTATCTTGATATGATCACATGCTACCAAGTATAATACTTTTCAAAAACTGCTACATGTTGATGGGCGAAATCGACCATCCGTCAACTAGAAGAGTGGAACCAGTCCGGGGTTGTCTAATAACCCACGCCGTTTGGGATGAACCACCCTGACGAGTTTAGCGGCTCCGTTAGCCGATCTAAGGTCCTAAGAAAANTTTGACGGGCGAAATTGATCGTCCGTCAACTCAGAGAGTGGAACCGTTCCGGGGTTGTCTAATAAACCAAGCCGTTTGGGATGAACCACCCTGACGGGTTTAGCGGCTCCGTTAGCCGATCTAAGGTCCTAAGAAAACAAAAGAAAACTAATCTAAACTAACTAATCTAACTAAAAACAAATAAAACAAACTAATAAACTAATCTAACTAAAACTAACTACTAAACAAACTAAACTAAAATTAATTATTAAAACAAACTAAACTAATCTAACTATTCTATATATACAATCTACTAACTAATACTATACTAATCTAACTAATTAATCATCTAACTACTAACTAAAATATAACTTATTCATAAAATGCACAATATCTACAATTTACAGATTTAAACAAAACCTGAAAAATTCATTTATATTCTATCCTAAGACAGCGAGAGATATTTTTGTTGATTTTATAATTTTTATGAATAGAAATAAAACAAAACTAACTAAACTAAATAATACACTAATCTAAACTACAAATATATCTAACTAAAATACTAATAGTATACCAAAGAAATTAACAAAAATAATCACAAACTGACCTGGAAAAATGCTCCAGATTTGCCCTGTGTATGATGACTGTTTTAGTTGATCAGAGGGAGGAAACCCGCACTGAATTACCCAGGAGCTTCTCGTAAATGATACACTCCAGTGCTCTATAAGTTTAATTACAGGACAAGCAAGACATAAAAATAACAACAATCTTATAATTTATAAACCTTTACAATTAGATAAACCTGTTTGCAAAGACTTATATGTAATAGCTCAATTGATGAAGAAGAGAAATCTGTCATTCATTAACTGAACTAAGTAATTGCTGTATTTTTAAATTAGTGAAAGAAATTAGACATGGATCACATTGATTAAATCATATCATTCTGCAAAAGACTATGATAGCTAAAGTAGTCACTAATAAAGTGCAAATTGATAAATATAAACATGAAACAAAAGATTGATATTACAAAAACAAAAGTTGTAACAGAACATCAACTTCTGTCTTAGTTTGTATTAGAAATCCATAATCTTGGTTCTCCCACGAGTGAGGATGATCCTTATTACCAAAAATAATAAGTATTTATAAGTTTTTCCATAGGGTAAAACGTCCCTGTGGAAGTTATCAAACTGTTTACATAAAATCTGAGAGATATCCGAAGTTTAACTAAACTAGGAATCTAAATTAAAACTAAAATACACAAATATTCCCCTAGACTGTCCATCATGTCCCATTCAATTCGAGTTTACCTGAAAAGGGCCAAAAATGAGCAAGTTAGAAGGATTCTTTTTTAACAAAGTGATAAAAATCTGATCCTATAGACTAGCTACAGAATCTTGCGATTCTGTAGCTGGTCTAAATAAGACATAGAATCAGCATCAAAATTGATTAAAAATCTTTTAAAAGAATTAAATTCAATTAACATCCAATAACTATTTGAAAATGAATGATTGAAATTGAAATGGTTATACCATTCGAAATCAAACAGGATCAAAATCAATAAACTGATCATAGAGATACACGTGCTCTGTTTCTTTTGTTACCACAAAGTTGGGTTAACAAAATCATGATCAAACAACAAGGAAATCGTTTCATATCCAATGCAATCAATACAATTAGAACAAATTTTATGCAATTGTTATGCCGTCTCATCAAAAGGTAACACAATCGAATCTAAATAGAATCGTTTTCAAATTGTTATAACTGTATTGATATAACAAACATTTCATGCCATGGGCGAACTAAACCAACACTGACGCGTAACTGTCCATAAACGAAATCGTAATGAAATCACTCAGTTGGTAACAGGGTTCATAATAATTATTTGATCATTTGTTTTTAGCAAACTGGGCAGACAATATAGATTTTCTTTGATTAAAATTATTTGTTTCAAACACATTATAACCGGATTTGATAAAGATAACAATTATTAATCAATTCGTTTGCAAACTAAAAACAAACATAGCATCTTTCACGATGTGAATATAACTCATGAAAGTGATCGAACCAACCGAAAATAGATAGCAATCCATTTAAGTGAATCAAACAATGAGGGGTTTAACATAATCATCATGAATCGAAACTATCCCATGATTTGGGAATGAATATTGTTTGTGTAAAAATAGAGTCGTTCTTCTCAAATTGGAAACGGTCAGAATTGTATTCCAGCGTTGAAAATCATGTGACAAAATATGTAACAACCAAACTCATAAAATCATTCAACGATCACAACATATAAATCAAATCGAAACGTGATTGTATTCCAAATCTAGCATGAAATTTTCTTGCCCTGAGTAGATATGAAACAAATCCAATTAAAAACAAACCACAAATTTCGCCAACTTAATCAACTCAAATCCAATCGAAAACCAATCAAATCCGATACAAATCTACCAGTGACTAAACTAGGAATGATCAAATCATGTATCAAAATGAAACTCCACTTATTTTTAGCAAAGCGAAACAATGTACAGGATGAACACTGAATGACAGAGGCATTTGAATGAGAAACCACGCTATTTGAACACATAATTCAAATCATTATATTAACCTTGATCATTCATAAAACTAAAACGATACCAAAATTCATACCTGTATGGTTGGATCGCAACAATTTAGAGTTGATAACGGCTGTGGTCGATTCAACGTTCTTGAAAAGGATTGAGCTAGTTGTCTTCTGCTTCTTATCAGCTGCTTGGATTTGGTCTCTTTGGCTGGTCAATGCTTCAATTTGATCTTCCAGCGATTGAATTTTGGATTGAAGTAGAGAAACATCGATGTAGTATCGTTCCAACCATAACTCACACTGGTCACATGACGACTGTGTGTATTTTGAAAGAACAAGTGAGGGTTTGGACACATTGCTGAGGGTTTCGCTAGGCAATTTGATACCGGGGTAGCTAGGGTTATTCCTTAGGCCGGGAGGAAGATTCTTCATGAAATCATGAGGTGGCTCGGGGCATAAACCCTGTGAGTAAGGATACTCATTGGCTAAAAAATGTTCTATGCCATAGTCCGAATCCTCGCTAAGAACAATAGGCTTTGAATCAGCAGGGGGTTTAGGTTTGTTTCTAGCCATCCTTGAAATAAGCCTAGCGTTCTTTTTACCCTTGGTATTAGAAGTAGGGTTTTCCTTGGGCTTTTTTCTTACAGGATTTTTAATCGTCTCGGCCTTCTCACTTCCAATGTCTGGTAAGTCAATAGGAGGGTAGACCAAAGGCTTAGGAGAGGGAAATAGGATATGGAAGGGCACGGGGGGTCTAGCCTTGAATTCACTCACCACAGGCTTGTCAACCTGTATAGGGTTTGTGTCCTCGAAACCATTTCGAGCGACGAAAGCTCTCCAGCTATCACCATGTAAACTCAAGTGATAAACAACGATAAGTTTAATAAGATCATGATGGAATAGGCTACTGTCAGCCTTCTTCCTTTTAAACCTTTTTGACATCTTATATAAGCTGCGCTGAATGTAGAAAGGCATGTTTAAAGGATACCCTATAAAATTCATTAGCAACTGTAGGTGATAGAGAAAAATGAGTTTGTATCGACCTTCACAGGTCATGAACTGCTTGACTAGAATCAATAGGTCATGCCATCATGGTTTGAGCATAGATATGGGCATACCTCTGTCACAAGAGGTGACTTTGCGCGAGAGAAACAACAGCGGCCATGGAACCTCTTCTACTTTTGAATTTTTGAACCAACACTAGCCTGTGGCAGGTAACCCTGTAGAAGAATTGATAAATCCCTCATCAATTTCCAACTGTATGTCGCCCACCTTGGCTCTATAGCTATCGAAAGTTAAAGTGAACTGTTGTGCCAAAAATAGGTGAAAACCCTCAAATCTCTGCATGAAGGTGAGCCAACCATTAGCCTCCAAGTCTTTCCAGGCATTGTCAAACATTAACAAGGCTTGGTTTTCGTTTGGATCGATTCGCACGACTGGTGCCATGGAGCCGAGCACACGGTAAGTCCAGGGTTTGGGTCATAGCACACACAGGAGTAAAATTCATGAAGGGTTATCCGAGCTAACAGAGATAAATGGTGAATAAGGGATAGGCATAAATTCCATCGTGTGAAGGTGGTGGAGTTTATCTCTGCCATGCATAATAGTTATTACGAAAGTAGAACCCCCAATTTACATAGTTGTTCTACCCATTATAGCATAGTTCCACAATTATGTTAATTATCTGACCAATGAATCGAATGGTAAGTGTATAAACCAACGTGCTATCAACATTGTGCCAAAGTTTTAAACCATCAACATACGATTTGAAACCAATGCGAAATAATTAACCATGTGCCAATGTATTGTAGCAGCTCATATAAGTATTTTAACCAAGGTGCCAAAGGGTCTTCAACATACCAATAGTTATGAAAACATTAACATAGGGATTATATCAAAAGACATATATAAAAATTTAATCATAACCCCTATGCACTTTCATGAAACCAATGGTCAAGTAGGTCGAATAAAATGCAAGTCCAAATGCCAATGCGTTACAAACTCAATGAAACCAAGTCACATAATCAATACAAAAATGTCCAATGAGTATAGTTTGAAAGTTTTTCTAGCTGCATAACGATAAGTAAAAAGTAAGTGCAATATGCATATTGACAGGAAGGATCATGACAGTTCAGATAACAATTCCAATGCGACTTTGAAGGAAAAAGTTATCATGCTTACAGTTGTGAAAACAAAACGAAGATAAGCGTGCAAAAGGCGCAAAGAATAAAAGTGTTGTTCATTTGAACATTGCGACGAAAAATCGATGTTTGCAAAACATTGGTGTAGGCATCTTATAAGACAATGAAAAAATGTGATTTGGCTGCCAACACTACCTCAACTATAGTGTTTAATTGTAAAGGGGTAGTTATCAACTTGTCATTTGCAACTTTGAATTTTATCAACTTAATTAATCAAACTTGGAACCTGGAGCCTTGTCATCAAGAATGAGTGTATTGGTTTTCTTCCAAGTCTCCTTCACTCAATATGATGAGTGTTTTCTTCAACCTGTCTTATGTACTAAGAAAATTTTCTATCTTGACAGAAATCTAGGTTAGAGGATAAACTCTATGATCTCAACATTAATAAATCTAATACCTTGACTTAAATTTTGACCAAAGGTTAGTATGATGGTCATAACTTCAACACGCAACCTAGATCAAAATAATTTCATAACAAATAGATGAATATCAGAATAATCAAACCTAGGTTACATTATTCATATAAATGTGTTGGATCTTGAGATCCCTATGGATCTATGGCAAGAGATCCCTTCTCCTACAAATACCCTTTAAATATTATTAGTTTAAACATATGTGAATACATATCTCTGAAAGTATTTGCAGGTAGTGGAACCATTTGGTAGCAATGATAATAATTACGAGCCCTTTTAAAACTTCAAGGGTGAATGCAACTGGTACTGAAGATGATGCACACACACCCTCCCGTACCTGCAGGTCGAAAGTTCACGTACACAGGATCTTTTCTCTTCCACTGGCCTAAAGAGCTCTCAACAAATGGCTCTTCTATTTCCCTTTCAGGAAATATGCACCCACAAATAACCTCGGGAAATTCCCCCCTTATTCTTTGGGAGATCGGACTTCGCACTTTCACTAATCTTGATGCAAAGATTACGGGACTTCACCCCATGAAAAGTCGAAATGGTCAACGAAATTTGACTTCCATGTCAATAGTGTGCCACCTGTCCACCCTGCTGATTCTGTGGCCCACAAAATCCTTTGGTCCCTTCGAGACTTCACATTTCATGATTTCGCGAGTCCTGTTGCAAAGATTACAGGACTTCAATCTATGAAACCCTGAAATAGAAATCCACATGTAAATCCAACGCCCCTGTTGGCTTGAATCTATGGTTCTGGCTCTCATGAGCTTAAGCCTTTGGGAATACTCACTGTAACTCCCCTACTCCTCCATGAGATTTGACGGCTCACGGGACTTCGCAAATTCTCCACAGAGAATTCCAAACCATCTGTCTCTTCCCTTGACAAGGATTTGATCAACTTTTTACCAAGTTGGTTTCCCACGATACTCAACTTCCTGCGATGCAAACTTGCAACGCCTTCTCACTGTTCCAATACACAAACTTCCTGTGCTTCCTTCGACTACTTCAAAGGATTTATCCTTCCTGAACTTTCTTCCAACTCTGAGTCTTGAAGAAGACTCCTGCACACACTCCTTGTGGCAGACCTTCAAACACTTCCAAGTATTGAACTTCCTTGACTTTGCGCAGACCTTGCATGGCTCATGTGCCTAGATTCACTTTCAAGGGAATGAGAACAAAAGCTATCTTATCTAATATTTCAGAGACAAACCTATGAACCCTTTGTCAATGCACTCCTTGCGGAAAATTCAACTGCACTCCTTGCAGGAACTCTTGTTCAGATAGAGAAACAATTGAAACTCATATCCCTTACTCTCTCTCTCTCAGATTTCATACATTCAACAAGAAATCATTCATACATAGCATAAACGCAATTGCATGATAGAAAGAGTAAAACCATGAACATACCATTTATCATACACATAAAAGAAACAAATACAACGCCATGAATTTGAATTAAGACTTCTTCTATTAACTCAAATATCTGTACATGGGTGTTTTTCAAACACAGTTTCTCTGTTCCATCTCTGTATGCTCTTCTCTTGGTAATTTTCTTCACTATCCTACAATAATACAATGAGGGTGTCTATATCC
>SNQJ01S0013504.1:6267-33176 GCA_010110895.2 Picea sitchensis
ACTAAAGTCTTGAGTATAGTTCTATTTTAGAACTAAAGTGTAATGTTGAGTTGCAACTAAAGTCTAGTTCTAAGTTTGAACTAAAGTGTAAAGCTAATTTGTAACCAATCTCAAGTCTAGTTCTAAGTTCAAACTAAAGCATGAAGCTGAGTTATGTTTAATGCATGCAATCAGGTTACTATTTCGAGCTTCCCCTCTTCAACCTATATAAGAAGAGGTCGAACCCTCTCTTCAAAACAGTTTTGCAACATAGTTTTGAAACACAGTTTTGATATGCAGGTTGAGGGTGAAGTAATAGAGGAGCACATCCGTGATAAAGAGGCAACATATCAGAGGTGTATTTCAGCAAGGTATTGTAAGTCTTTTCAGGTCAGAGTCATCTTGGCAAGCTCTTTGAGAGCAGAATATTCATGGTGGATATTTGTAAGAGATCTTACATTATTAATGCAATAAAGGAATATTGTTTGCTGGGGTTTTTCTCCCTGTACAGGGTTTACAGGGTTTCCCCAAGGTATATGTGTTGTTGATATGCATGTTTACTTATCTACATAATTATTGCTATTCGATTATGATTTGGAATTTTTGGTGTATTAAGTTGGAATCAAAGTATTGAAGAAAATAAAAGAATTAATCCACATAAGAAACCAAGCTCATAATTTAACAAAAAGCATAAATGTTGGTACTTTCATGTTGAAAATATTAGTTAGATTATCAATCTCTTATGTGAGGAAACATGTATGAAACTAAACAATGACAAGTCAACAATCATCTAATGGGGTCTCTTGGAGAATGAAAAAGCTTTGTATTCCCAAGTCTTTCCTTTTTAGGTATTGGAAACATATAATGGAATGAAATACATGGGATTTCATTTGAAATCAAACCGATGTCAAAAAGGCGTATGACAGTAGATAATAGCCAAGGTAGAGAAGAAACTAAACACGTGGTGAAATCAATGACTCTCCATAGGTGGTCGATTTGTTCTTGTCAAATCAGTTCCTGGAAGCCATCCTTGTATATTAGATGTCATGGATTCCAAAAAGAGTCCTGGAAAAAATCAGACAATTAAATTTCAGGTTCATCTGGTCTGGAGAGGTAGGGAAAAAATGGATGGTTTTATCCTTCTAGAAATAACTTGTTGGTCCAAAATATCAATGTGGATAGGACCTTAAGAAAGTATTCCATTTTTCAAACGCTCTCACAACTAACAATGTATGGATATTGATATAAGGGTTTGGACTCTGGGAAGAAGTAATGAAAGATAAATAATTTACTTCTGAATCCATAGAGGAATGGGTTAGAAATTCAGTTCAACATATTCAAAGCACATCAATAATATGGAAAGAAATGGTTAGGACCTTCCTCCATATAGGAAATTGGTTGGTATGAAGAATTGATAGAGGTAACAAAGTACAAATTGGCTTGGACCTCTGGATTGGAAAAAAATGAAGCATATAGACTCCCACTCCAACTAATTTTGGACATAAAAAGACGGGGCTACCATACTTTGAGAGAAGTATCTTAGATAGTTAGAACTTTGGATAGGCCACACAAATTCTTGGGAGGATATTGGAATTTGAGAGGAGAATGTAGAATTATCGTAATGCTACACTCAAAAGATAAGAAGTTATTTCATAAATCTCAACAATGAAAAAGATCAGCTCATCTGGAGTTTGAATCCTATAAGTAGCTATGAGCCCAGACTAGGATACAAAACCCTTGCTACTGAGGGTAATGACAACCCACAATCCTGGTGGTTGAGGCTTCTCTATAAATTAAATTTCCCATCCAAATAAAAGAAATTGATGTGGTTATTGTTAAACAATAAATATTTAACATGAGATGTCCTTTAAAAAATAAGCTATGAGAGACTAGGTCAATGTTGTCTCTACAAATTTGACTCTAGAACAACTCTTACCTTATTTTGACCCATGTTTATACTCTATAAGTTTGACATGAAACATATTTTTTGACTAGTTTGAACAATGCTTGGAAATGGAACTCCATTGAAGAATCCCTCTAGAATGGGCAAATGAACAAGGACACAAAGAAGTATAAATCTCTCCACTAATCATATCCTGAGGAATTTGGTTGACTCAAAATTCTAAGATCTTTGAAAATAAGGATATCATGTCATTGAAATCTCCTATCCAAAGTGTGAGCATCCTCTCTGTATTTTTTCAATAGAAAAATAAATGCATCTCAAAGAAGTCCCCTAAAGTAGAAATAAATAAAGGGTTGGCATGATTTTTTATTTTATTTTTATTTTTTATATGGATCCCCCCCAAAGTTGGATTGGGGAAATTTTACATCTCTCCCCCACTTAGATAATATATTTAAAGGTTGAAATAGGCAATGACACAAATAATTTTGGTGAACTTATGGTTCTAAAACTAGTCTTAATGCCAGCACGGGAAAATGGAGTAAACTCTCAAATCCAAATTTATGGAGATTCTCTACTTGTGATTCAATGGATGAAAGGAGAAATCAATTTCTACAACTTCACACTACAACCTCTTTCATGACAACGTATTTATAAAATCATCCTTCTTGCAACTTTCTTTTACATATCTTTAAAGAGACGAGAACTATGAAGTAGACAAGTGGCACAGGAAATTGGGATCTAAAAGATCACCAAAAACACTCTTGCACACTCCTTTGAATATATTCATTCTCCTTGATTCTATAATGTTTTTACATACTTCAGAGACATGTGATTGGTTTCTCTCCATGGAAAAATGGATCGAGTTTCTAAAAAAAATTCCCTAGAAAAAAAAAAAGAATTTGGGTATGGGATTGTTTTAATTTTATTTTTTTATAAATTGATATAATAATCCAAAAATTATCACATGTAATTATAATTTAAAAAAAAAATAATAATCTATATGTGTGTGTTTCAATCAATATATAAATTCAATCAATAATTGGTTCATTAACAACAAACATGTTACAAGTAGAGTTTGAATTTAAGTGGGGAGGATAAAAACTTTTCCTCTTAACTAATCAAGTTAATGTTGATTTTCTTAAGTAGATTCAACCCTTGGTATACTTTGATACCATGTCGAGATTTCCCCTTCAACCTAGCACTAGTCAATTAATTCCAAGCAACATATATTTATTGAATCAAATCACAACTAGGTTACTCAACGAAACATGCAGTGGAAGCATAAACAAGGAAACCAAATAAAGAACACCAAGAATTTTAGGTGAAAAATACCAGGAAAAACCTAGGAGGGAAAACCAGTCCAATGATTCTTTATTTAGGTCAATTCAGAGCTCCCATAATAGGGATAATGACCCACTGAAATAATTATACGCTGCAAACAAACCTAGAAACTCATGTGCTACTGTACGTACCTGTACCATATTTTTTTCCAATTGATCCATGACTTTCCCTTTTATGGCCCACAGAAATCAATGACTTTCCCTTCTATGCCCCGTGGATATTCATGACTGTCTCCACTGATACCCGCGGATATGTACAGAAAGCCCATATGACAAGCTTAGTATGACTCTGCTCTTCCCTCTGGTCTTCGTCCTTTGAAACCCACCTATGGATACTTATTCTCTTTCTCCTCCTTGACTTGTATGACCTCTAGCTGAAAGTCCTTCTCCACCTATCAATATCTTGAATTAAATTCCTTTGTGAACCAACCCTCTCATCAATACTTGGATGAACTCTCTTCACCCAACCAGTGAGATCTACTCTCTCTAGTGTAATCACAAGTCCTTCTTTGCTCCTACACTCCTTACTATAAAATGTCCTTCTTTGTTATCCTCAACCTTGGTATCTCACCGAGTCTCTCAGAAGTGTATCTCACACAATTCCCTACCTTAGTCTCTCACTAAGTCTCTCAACCTTGACCTCTCGTTAATAGTCTCAATTGTGTCGACTCTCTCAACACAAGTCTTTGACTTTGATCTCTCATCAAAAGTGACTTCTCCTATACATCATACTTTCTTTTATAATCACAAGTTACAATCTATTTATAATATTCAAAGTCATATATGGTTTAGATTACTTCTCACGCACACTTAAGATTTAGATTACATGCTACATGCTAAGAATGTCCTTAAATAACTCAATTCACTAATAAATACAATTTTACTTTAATTAATTCCTTACAACTAAAGTAAACTCAAGACTAGAATATTTTCGACAACTTCCACATGAAAAATATATGACTATGTGGAAGTACATGTCCTATGATACCAAAACATCAACACTCCCTCTTAGAGAAGAAGGTACTTCTCCCACCTGGATTTTTCGCTATCTTCACTACCAGATCTACTACCATGTCTGCTCTCCAATACACCTGATTAGTTGCTCCCTCTAACACAGAAGCTATCCCGACCATGATGGTATGACTTGCCTCCGAAGACTCACTACCTCTGAACATGCCCCTAGAAGTCTTATTTTCCTATGCATATTGCATTTCCATATCCTACCATAACTCCTTCTTGATTAATTTGGAAGGCTACTTCTTCCCTCTTGAACCTGAAATATGACTCCCTCTGAGTTTCTCTTCCTTTGGAGTTACCTGCTCCCTATTGTCTGTCACTATGTTGTTGGAAATTTCTCTCATAGGCTGTTCCTTTAGCCTATACAATTTTCTCTCTCTAAATCCAAACAAAACTCTTTTTCTGACCTAGATCCTCTAGAAATAATAAGTTCCTTTCCTTCTTGAAACACTACATCAAATCCATTATTCTCAATCATTTAGAATGAGATCACACTCCTCTTGATTTATGGCACCCATAACACATCCTACACTCTCAATGTGCCTCATGAATTCATCCAGAATGACACTATTCCAAATCCCTTCACTGCATGCTTGGTCCCCATACCAAGTTCCACATGCATATTTGAGTTATAATCTGTGAATATCTTGAACACCTCTCATGCTCCTTTCATGTGACATGTGGATCCATTATCTATCAACCATGTATCAGTTGATATCATGCCCAAAAAAGTCTAGGAAACAAGTAAGAACTCTATTTGTTCAAACTTATTGCAAAATGCGTCCACTTGAGCCTTTGTCGACACAACTACCTCTGATTACATTTCGTTTTCCCCCTTTCTTCCTATGCGTAAATTTCCCTGCATGATGTCCAAACTTGTGACATTAAAAGAACTTGACTTTGCTTATTTCCTTCTTTCTCTTTCCATCTTGAACTTTCCCTTCCTTGCTTGACTGGAAAGAGGAAATTTCTCATCATGTATCCTCTTCAAACCATCCCTGGAATCTAACTGAGTCTCCTTCTGAATACAATCAGTCCATAGTGTGTCAAACCCTAACATTGTCTCTCATTCATAGATCCTTTGCGCAAAAGTTTCCCAAGACTTGGAAAGACCTCTCAACACTACATTCACCAACACAACATCTTGTATTGTTTCACCAATCGTTGCAAGATGATCTCAGACGTGTGTAATATTCATAATATAATTCACAATAATTTCCTAGCTAGACATCCTAATAACTTGAATCTAGTGCTTCAAATGTAGAAAACTTCTTGTATTATTGTTTTGCTATAGACTCACCAAAGAATCATACTTTTCCTTGGAAGATTTCTTCTCATAAATGTGCAAAATCAAGTGATTCTTCATTGATTCTAGAAACACCCGCTTGGAATTCACTTCCTTATTCTTATGAACTTCCAATTCCTATGGATACACAGGGTCTGCAACCACAACCTCAACATACTCTTTGAGGTCATTCTCCTGTAACAGAAGAAAAATCCTTTCCTTCCAATCCTGGAAGTTTGTTTCCCCTTCTAACCTGTCCTCAATATTCAATGTGTTCACCATCTTCAATATCTCATTTGATAACCCTATGTTGGAACTACCCTTTATTTTTCTGTATGGCCTATCCATGACTTGTCCTTATTTGACCTGTGAATTTTCATGACCTGTCCTTCTTCGAACCACATATTTCTGCGACCTATCCTTCTGTGACCTACAAATGTTTGCGACTGTCTACATTGTGACTCATAAATGCCTATGTATACCTACAAAAAAACCTATTCTTCCCAATACTGTTGTTGAAAATATATCCTTTGATTTTCTTTGCTGGTTATCTACCCAATAAGATATATCCTCTTGGTTTCCTCCTTTCAGATACTAGGCTCACTCTTTCCTTCAAAGCCTTGGTTCACATACCATGTTTATTTTCTTAAATAGATTCAACCCTTGGTATGCTTTGATACCATGTAGATATTTCCCCTTCAACCTAGCACGAGGTAGTTAATTCCAATCAACATATATTTATTGAATCAAAGAATAACTAGGTTAATCAATGAAACATGCAGCAGAAGCATACACAAGGAAACCAAATCAAGCACATATGAACACCAAGAATTTCGGGTGAATAATCCCTGGAAAAAACCTAGAGGGTAAACCAGTCCAATGATTATTTTATTAAGGTCAATCAGGGATCTCGTAACAAGGATAATGGCTCACTGAGATAATTATACACTGCAAACAAACCTGGAAAATCTTTTGATCTCGTACGACCCTGTATCGACACATTTTCCAATGCATCCATGACTTTCCCTGCTATGGCCCATGAACATCTACGAATTTCCCTTATATGCCTCGTGGATATCTGTGAATTCTCCACTTATACCCGTGGATATGTACATAAATATCATATGCTAAGTTATGTATGACTCTTCTCTTCCCTCTTGCCTTTGTCCTTTGAAACCCACCTATGGCTACTTTTTCTCTCTCTCCTCCTTGACCTGTATGACCTCTAGATGAAAGTCCTTCTCCACCTATCAATATCTTCAATCATGGTCCTTTTTTATCCAACACTCTCATCAATACTTGGATGAACTCTCTTCACCCAACCAGTGATATCTACTCACTCTAGTGTAAGAAAAATTCCTTATTTTCTCCAACACTCCTTACTAGAAAAAGTCCTTCTTTGCTATCCTCAACCTTGGTCACTCACCAAGTCTCTCACAAGTGTATCTCACACAAGTCCATACCTTGGTCTCTCACCAAGTCTCTCAACCTCAACCTCTGGTCAATAGTCTCGACCGTGTCAACTCTCTCAACACAAGTCTCTGACTTTGATCTCTCATAAAAAGTGACCTATCCTATACCCCATCCTTTCTTTTATAATCATGAGTTCCAATCTATTCCTAATATTCAAAGTGATCTACGGTTGAGATTACTTGTCATACCAACTTAATATTTAGATTACATGTTCCATGATAAGTATGTCCTTAAATAATTCAATTCACTAATAAATACAATTTTACTTTAATTGATTCCTTCTAACTAAAGTAAAATCAAGACTAGAATATTTTCGACAACTTCCACATGAAAAACACATGCCTATGTGGATGTACCTTTCTGATGCTACCAAAACATCAACACTCCCTCTTAGCAAGGAAGGTACTTCTTCCACCTGGATTTTTATCTACCTTCACTACCAGATCCACTATCATTCCTGCTCTCCAATACACCTGATTTTTTGCTCCCTCTAACACAAAAGATATCCCTTCCATGATGGTCTCAACTATCTCCAAAGGCTCATTTTGCTTTGAGCATGCTCCTATCTAGTTGAAACTCAGTGCTCCCAATCCAATGCAGTCAACGGTTCGTCCATTCGAGGATCGGATATATTTTTATCATGAGTTGCAACTCACATCCTCAAGTCATTTAGGGACATGCTGGCAATTTGGTTTTGGGGGATAAAATCAAAACCAAGCACCATAACTAAGTTTCATAATCTCTCACACGTTTTTTTGGACAAGGCCCATGTGACCACACTACTCACCATCGTTCGGCATAGTGTTCTTGAAAATTGACCTCTTGTTCAAAAATTGCATTATGCCTCATTGAGAAAAACCCTAGTTCTCGAGATCCTCCAACAAAATCTTTTTAGGGAAATGGAATAATAGAAAATCCCCCACCCCCTAGATAAAACCCAGTGCCTTGAATCCAATGCAATTGGCAGTTCTTCCATTTGAGGCCTCGTTAGGGTTTTATCCATTTAAGGACATGTTGAAAATTTGGTTCGGGGGAATAAAGTCTAAACCGATCACCATAACATAGTTTTGTAATATCCCACACATATTTTTGGCCAAGTCCAATGTGACCACACTACCCACAATCGCTTGGTATAGTGTTCTTGAAAATCGACCTCTTGTTCAAAAATTACACTATGCCTCACTGAGAAAAACCCTACTTCTTGATATCCTCCAACAAATTATTTTCTGGAAAATGAAATGACAATGGATGGATCCCCCCAGATGAAACCCAGTGCCCCAAATCCAATGCAATTGATGGTTCATCCATCTGAGGTCAAGTTAGAGTTTTATCATGAGTTTCAACTCTCCTCCTCGTTCCATTTAAGTACATGTTAGCAATTTGGTTTGGGGGAATAATGTCCAAACAAAGTGCCATAATGAAGTTCTATAATATCTCACACATATTTTTTGATGCATCCCCCTCCCCTCCTTGGCCTCTCCATCTCTGCTCTATTTTGAATGAGCTCCTTATCCATTTCAACTTTGCTTTTCTGCTGGTGCTCTCCTCTTTCTTGACCTCTCCTATGGCCTTCAGTAGCCATTTCCTTTCCCTTCCCTCCTGGTAAGTTTATTGGTCACCCTGCAACAGAGAGTGTCTCCAGCTTCTCCTAAAACCCACTTGGATGTCTACCATATTCTGCACACCTTGCAACAATGTTTACAGAGAATCACACTATGCCTCCCTTCACCTGTTGTCTACAGATGAAATCAAACTTTCGATAATACTTTATGTTATCATATTATCTCCACTTGCCTACATAAATCAATTTTGTGGCTCTGATACCACTTGATGCAGCCCCCCCTCCCCTCCTGGGGGTTGTGCGACCTCCCAGTCAAGGATCTTCAATTATCTGAGCCAAATCATCTCTTCGGGAGCCTGATAGCCCCACAAATAATTTTACACAGGCCCCGTTTTATCCTAGGCGCAAGTCCTATGAGAACCTGCAGGCTCCTGCTAAGCCCTGTTCTGTTTTGACAATTTGAGTGAAGGGCGCTATCTCCCTATTCTAGGCCTCTTCTTCTCCTCATGCCCCTGGGCTATGACCTCGAGCCAATCCTCTTCGCAACTCTGTGATACCGATCTTTTGTGAAAAACTGAATCCCTTTTTCCCAATCTTCGAATCGATGAATTTACCTGGGACCCAATTTGTGGTCCACGTCTCTCCCACAACCAACGACTATGATCTACTTTAGACTCTGGACTTCGAGAGTTCCTCCAAAATGATCTCCTATTTCTTCTGGAGTACCTTTCCTCCAAAACGCATGGATCTCCTCCATGTGTCCTTCTGGATCCAACAGTCCATACCCACTTCGCTCTTCGCGACTTCGTGAAGATTTCCCTTCACGCCACATGAACTATTCCAAAGTTCCTTCTCACAAACTCTCAGATATTCTACCACCTGTCAACCCAAAAGATGGATGACCCTGACTAGCTTCGGGACTTCAAGACTTCGGCGAGTCCTTACTCCTGTGCACACTTTTCACTATCTCTTATGAGCTTCGGACCTACTCAATCTCCTAAGGGTCTCGTCCCTTCTGCGCCCTTCAAAGGGATATATGTTCCCTCTTGGAAAATTATGCTCAAGAAATCCTTGCTGAGATTTCTAGAGTATTCAAGAAATATGTGGGTGTCTTCTCCTTGACACTTCCTTTATTACAAAACTCGAGACAAAGTTCTTCTTGTGCACACTTTCACCTACTCGATGCTCGCCTGGAAGAGCTCTACAGAGCCTTCAACAACTTTGTGTTATGATTACTCCTGCGCATACTTTCGTCCAGGGTATTGAGTAACCCTGTCTCTTTGTGTATGCTTTTCACAATCTCTCCTCCAGAGTATTTAGTAACTCTAAGGATCTCCTTGAGTCTATAAATATTTTGTTGTGCCCTCCTGACATGTTCTTCTCTAACTCAAAATATTTCAG
This sequence comes from Picea sitchensis, assembly GCA_010110895.2. Classification (NCBI taxonomy): domain Eukaryota; kingdom Viridiplantae; phylum Streptophyta; class Pinopsida; order Pinales; family Pinaceae; genus Picea; species Picea sitchensis. The sequence goes on from SNQJ01S0013504.1 coordinate 16,227, forward strand.
ATACACACTCCTTGCGTTGGCTATAGAGTTTCAAGACTCTGTCGTGCACTCCTTGCATAGCCTAAAGAACCCATAAAAAATCCCATAAACTCTCAAAGATAGGGAAGTATATCTTAATCCTACAGATGGAATATAACACATACACCTACAACATATATTCACATAAAAACATAGATAACATTCATAAGCATTCATAAACAAACATTCATCACAGAGGGATTGATAAATAGGGAAATTTGTTCTTTTGTATTAAAACCATAATACTAATTACAATGTGTGAGCTCAGACTGTAACATAGTCTCGGCTCTTCTCTCCTATCTTGAGCTCTCTACTTGCTCATCTCCTCTACATGCTAGATCTAATGAATGTTGATACAAGAGATTTTTACAAAAGAGGGGCTCCTCGATCTCTACCTCCAACTCACCTAACTCTCATGAATTACATTGAATTACATTCAATGGCCCTCTAGTCCGAGTCAGATATAGATCCCATCAGCCTACCATCCATTAAAGGAAACCTTATCTCTTGCTTGTACAAATGCATCGACTTGTCTCTTCCATACTTACAACATTTAATTGCATTTAATTTTACATTTGAAATTTTAAAATGAGGAAAAAATGAGAGGGTTGGCGCATCTCCCCTCCTTGAATTTGCTTTGATGAGCTGGAATGCTGGTGCACTGCTGAGGTGGAACGATGCTCCTGCATCATACTCCATTTCTAGAAAAATCATGAGCTCCTCTGGTCTAGTGTTGAAATCCACCTAGATCCCAAACTTCTATGTGGAGTTGTCCTCTTGTTCCTCTTCTTTGCTATTGTTGTTGTTGCTTCCCTGCTGCTCTTGGAGGTCCTCCTCTTCTTTTGCTCAACTTATCCTTGTTAGGAGTCTCCTTTGCTGACTTCACCATTAGATTTCTTATCTCCTCTATCTCTATGTCTAGCTGCTCAGCTGGATGACTTCTCCTTTCATGCAGAATGGCCTGCTGCATCTCATCCTTGTCAATGGGTAGATCAACCTGATCCCCCCTGTTGTTTTCTCCACCCCCTATGGCCTTAGCTTGCCACCTTGTTGTAGAATCCAGTTCTACAGTCTCATCACTGAGATGCTGTTCAACTATCTCCTTTGACAGATTATCCTCTGCCATCTCCTCTTGTGTTGGTTCAAATTCAACTTCCTCCAGTTGCTTCTCTGTTGGTTGGTATTCTATTCCACCTGTTTCCAGTTTAGCTTGTTGGATGTGCATGCTTTGCACTATCACCCTTCTCTCAAGGGATTCCAGTTCTTCACACAAATCAATGAAATCTATTTTTTTTTTCTTCCTCTTCTGCTACAGGCTCCAGTGCTACGGTCATCTTCTGTTCATCTTCCTGGATGAAAATTTTGAGCCATTCCTCAAAATTCCCTTCTTCTTTTTCTACTGCTTGGGAATATTTTTATGTCTTCTCTTTCTCCTCTATGACAGTCACACCTGGATGTCTCTCCTTTGCTGCTACATCTGCAACACATGCTCTGGCCTCAACTGGGTTTAGTCACACTTGACTGTCTCTCCTCTATTGCTACATCTGCAACAAATGCTATGGCCTCAACTGGGCTATGTGGTAGGAATATCTCAATTCCCCCAATGATCAAAATTCATTTCTTATCCTCCTCCATCAACACACCTTGTTGATATGAACCCTCAAATGAGTTCATGAGACTTTCAGATAGTCTCCTCTCCTCTCCCTTTCCCACCTGGAAAATTGGGATTTCACTCCTGTCCTCCTAGAAGTCTATGAGATCTTCCACTGATATCTTCTCATTTCCCTCTTGGAAAATGAACTTCCATTACTACTCTCCTGGAATCTCATGAGATCCTATGATCCCTTGTCCTCATAATCATTGATCCTTTTTCCAACTTTTGGCTCACATATGTGAACCACTCCCACTGTGTCACTAAGGGTTTCAACTTCCCTCAGCCACCTCCTCAACTGTTGTTACTACCTTCGAGCCAACAACTTTTTAACAAGCCATTTTTCTTTACTTTTCAGAGGCCATTCATACCTCTAGTGTACCTGTGATTCTTGTTGCATATTCAATGCTAGCCTATCTGTCTCTACTCTGATTTGACTAAGCTCCTTATCCATTTCAACTTTTATTTTCTTCTGGTGGTATCCTCTTTCGCAACCTATCCTATGGCCTTCAATAGACATTTCCTTTACCTTCCCTTCTGGAAACTCTCTTGGTCACCCTGCAACCTAGAGTGTCTCCAGCTTCTCCTACAGCCCACCTAGTTGTTTACCATATGCTACATACCTTGCAACGGTATTTACAGAGAATCACACTATGTCTCCCTTCACCTGTTGTCTACAGGCAAAATCAAACTTATGATACTACTTGATGTTATCAGATTATCTCCTCTTTCCTACATAAATCAATTTCGTGGCTCTAATACCACTTGACACAACCCCCCCTCCCCTCCTGGGTGTTGTGTGACCTCCCAGTCAAGTATCTTCAATTATCTTAGCCGAATCGGCTCTTCAAGACCCTACTATCCCCAGGAGTCATTTTACACAGGCCCCTTTTTCTCCTAGGTACAGGGCCTATGAGAACCCATGGGCTCCTGCTAAGCCCTATTCTCTTCTGAAAATTTGAGTGATGGGCGATAACTCCCTACGATATGCCTCTTCTTCTCCTCGTGACCCCAGGCTATGACCTCGGGCCAATTCTCTTCACAACTCTGTGCTTCGGAGATTTTGTGAACAAATAAATCCCTTTTTCCCGATCTCCAAATCGAGGAATTTAATCGGGACCCGATCTACAGTCCACGTCTCTCACACAACCAACGGATGTAATCTGCTTCAGACTTCGACCTTCAGGAGTTCCTCTGAAACACATGGATCTCCACCACATGTCCCTCTGGATCTAATGGTTCAAACCCACTTTTCTCTTCGTGACTTCATGAATATTTACCTTTGTGCCACACGAATTCTTCAGAAGTTCCTTCTCACGAACTCTCGGATCTACTGCCACCTATCAACCCGGATGATGGACAACCATGAATGGCTTCGAGACTTTGGGAATTCGATGAGTCCTTACTCCTGTGCAAAATTTCCACTATCTCTTCTAAGCTATGAACCTGATCATTCTCCTAAGGGTCTCGACCCTTGTGCGTCTTTCAAAGGGATATCTATGCCCTCTTGGAAACTTCTACTCAAGCACTCCTTGCTAAGCTTTCCAGAGTATTCAACAACTCTGTGGGTGTCTTCCCATTGAAACTTCCTTTCTTACAGAACTTGAGATAGCTTTATTCTTGTGCACACTTGCACCTTCTTGATTCCCACCTGGAAGAGCTCTACAAATCCTTAAATAACTATGTGCTACGCTTACTCCTACACAGAATTTCATCCAGGGTATTCAGTAACCCTATCTCTCTATGTCTCCTTTGCACAATCTCTCCTCCTGAGTATTCAGTAACTTTGAGGATCTCCTTGATTCTGCAAATGTTCTATTGTGCCCTCCTGGCACATTCTTCTCTGACTCGAAAGAGTTCAGATACACACTCCTTGCATTGGCTACATAGTTTCAAGATTCTGTCGTGCACTCCTTGCACAACCTAAAGAAACCAGAACAAAACTAACAAACTCTCAAAGATAGGGAAGTCTATCTTAATGCTCCAGATGGAATCTAACACATACACCTACAACATATACTCACATAAACACACAGATAACATTATAAGTATTCATAAACAAACATTCACCACACAGGGATTGATAATCAGGGAAATATGTTCTTTAGTATAAAACCAAAGTACTAATTACAATGTGTGAGCTTGAACTGCAACAAAGTCTTGTCTCTTCTCTCATCTCTTGAGCTCTCTCCTTGCTCATCTCCTCTACATTCTATATCTAATGAATTTTGATACAAGATATTTTTACAAAAGAGGGGCTCCTCGAGCTCTCCCTCCAAACCTAACTCTCATTAATTACATTGAATTACATTCAATGACCATCTAGTCTGAATCGGATCTAGATCCCATCAACCTATCAACCATTAAAGGAGACCCTATATCCTTCCTATACAAAGGCATCGACTTGGCTCTTCCATCCTTACAACATTTAATTGCATTTAATTTTACATTTGAAATTTAAAAATGAGGGAAAACTGAGAGGGTTGGCACCTCTCCCCTCCTTTAATGCGCTTTGATGAGTTGGGATTTTGGTGCACTGCTGAGGTGGAGCAATGCTTCTGCATCATACTCCACTGCTGGAAAAATCATGAGCTCCTTTGCTCCAGTGTTGAAATCGACTTGGATCCCAAACTTCTATGTGGAGTTGTCCTCCTACACCTCTGCTTTGTTGTTGTTGTTGCTTCTTCCCTGCTGCTCTTGGAGGTCCTCTTCTTCTTCTTCTCAGCTTCTTCTTGCTAGAAGTATCCTCTGCTGAATTCACCATTAGCTTTCTTATCTCCTCTATCTCTATGTCCAGATGCTCAGCTGGATGGATTCTCCTTTCATGCAGATTGGCCTGCTGCATCTCTTCCTTGTCAATGGGTAGATCAACTTGATCCCCACTTTTGTTTTCTCCATCTCCTGTGGCCTTATATTTCCACCTGCTGTAGACTCCATTTTTGCAGTCTCATCACTAAGTTTTTGCTCAACTATCTCCTTTGACATATTATCCTTTTCCATATCCTCTTGTGTTGGTTCAACTCCAACTTCCTCCAGCTATTTCTCTGTTGGTTGGTATTCTCTTCCACCTGTTTCCAACTTAGTATGTTGGATGTGCATGCTTTGCACTATCACCCTTCTCTCCAAGGCTTCCAGTTCTTCACATATATCAACAAAATCTGTGTTGTCTGCTTCCTCTTCAGCTGTAGGCTCTAGTGCTGCAATCATCTTTTGTTCATCTTCCTGGCTAATTTTTTTTTTCCATTCCTCAGAATTCCCTTCTTCTTCTTCTACTGCCTGGGAATATTCTGATGTCTTCTCTTTCTCCTCTATGACAGTCACACCTGGTTGTCTCTCCTCTGCTGCTACATCTGCAACACATGATCTGGCCTCAAATGGGCTATGTGGCAGGAATATCTCAATTCCCCCAATGATCAAAATGAATTTCTGATCCTCCTCCATCAGTACACCTTGCTGATATGAACCCTCAGCTAAATTCATGAGACTTTCAGATAGTCTCCTCTCCTCTCCCTTGCCCACTTGGAAAATTGGGATTTCACTCTTGTCCTCCTGACAGTCTATGAGATCTTCCATTGATATCTTCTCATTTCCCTCTTGGAAATCCAAACTTCCATTACTACCCTCTTGGCAGCTCATGAGATCCTTTGATCCCTTCTCCTCCTCATCATTGAGGATCTTTCCAAATTTTGGCTCACAGATGTGAACCACTCCCAATGTGTCACTGAGGGTTTCAACTTCCCTTAGCCACCTCCTCAACTGTTGTTGTTGCCTTCGGGCCAATAAATTTTTAACATGCCATTTTTCTTTCCTTTTCAGAGGCCATTCGTACCTCCAATGTACATGTGATTCTTGTTGCATCTTCAATGCTAACCTCTCCATCTCTGCTCTAATTTGGTTGAGCTCCTTATCCATTTCAACTTTTCTTTTCTGCTTGTGGTCTCCTCTTTCTCGACCTCTCTTATTGTTGATAGACATTTATGACACACTGTCAACGAGAAGGGAAGATCCGGACCAGGGTTATCTATTTAACCCAATCCGTTTGGGATAATCTACCCTGACGGGTTTTATGGTTTCGTTAGCCAACTAGGATTCTAAAATAATTAAAAGATGTAAACTAACTAGATGTACAATCCTATCAAACAATATATTAATACAATTTCTTAACTAATAGTAGTATTATATACAATATATATGTACAAGTACAAGGTTTAAATAAAGCCTCGTGAAAATGGTTGTTTTCAACTAATGGATCAAAACAAGGTGAAAAATAAAAAAAGAAATAATTTTATACTATAAATGACAAGATAATAAACAATGTATTGAATAAGATTATAAATGATATAACATTAATGGACAAAGAATTTAACGTTTAAATAATGTAATCATTATTCATTCACAAATCAACAAATCAAACAAAATATAAATTAACCAAACTGACGCTAATTAGCAGTACTAAGCTATATTCATCTTTTTGTGTTTGTATAAGCTCCACTTAACCCGTGTCAAGTATGAATCTATGAAAAAAGAAAGAACAATACTTCTTGAAACAACTCAAGGAAGTCTTTTAAGTTTCATAATAGATCTGTGATGACAAAAAGACAAATAAATTTGATCTCATGTGACTTTAAAATATCCAATAGCTAAAAGTGGAATAAACTTCAACCCTCAACAAGTGGTATTATCAACTATCCAACATTAGATGAAAACTCAAAATGTATCAGTAGATGGTCAACCACAGATATTAAATGAACCAAAATATAATAAACCATATAAATGAAAACATAACATGAAAATTTATATGCAGAACAGTCTAAATCTAGTTCAATACAAATAAAGTTTCATATTCATAAATTATATGAGAAACAATATTAGCATTGCACAGTCTGCAAAAGGAAAAAATCCAAAGAGTAAACTCTATCCCATATAGTTTCAGTATAAACAGACTAAAGCTAATTTAAATCAATGCATAATCAATTAATCAAAGAATATGAAGATATTATAATGAAAACAAAACCATTTTACTCACATGGCAAAAGCCATTAAGCAACCTGGAATTCCATATTCTTCTTCGAAAATATTGGTCCATTCTCCCAAAGATTCCAACCATCCGTTACTCCATTTGAAAAGAAAAATGTTTACAAAAGAAATAATATACAAAAAATAAAGGATAAAAATTCTCCTCTCAATTTCTTGGATCCCCCAAGGCTCTGGACTTTCTCATATATTTATGCAATGAATGAACAGTTTGGGCATCACTAATAATTCCTGCCACCTGAAATTTTCCTCGTAAAGAGACAACAATATCTCTCAAATCATGCATTTGTTTGGGAAAAATATCACAATTAAGGTAAATGGGTCCATTCTGTAGATGGGTTTTCAACCGTTTCTTCAGATTCTTTACGGTTTGGCTGCAATCAGTCCCACAAAATTGTATGTCTGTTCTTGAACGCATTTCCAAATCTTATCTGTTGTTGCTCATAAATTATTTGCAACAATCCAATATTATTTTTGGATCAATTATCTTGAACATATTTAGATAATAAAATCAAGCCGTGATCAAATGCGTACCAAATAACTGAAAATAAAAACCTGTGAAAAAAAAAGAAACAAAATTAATAACCTAAAAATTGTGAATAAAACAAAATGTAGAACAATAAAATTAAAATGAATTTAAACTAACTATAAGTTCTAAACAAATATTGTTTATATTTTCCTTTAAAATGTGATCTTTAAAATTCTAGAAGCTTCATGTTGATGGTGAGGAGAAAAATATTAATTTTGGGTTTTCACAAAATCAAACAAATGCTAGATAATTATTTTTTATTTTTTTATTTTTATTTTTTATTTTGAAATGAGATGAAAATTGACAAAAAAAATGAATTAATTAAACCTACCAAATGATTTTTTGAAAATGATTGCTAATGAGAAAAAGATGAAAACATAATCATAATTTAAACGAAAGTAAACAGTTGATAAAAATTGATGTTTTCGTTTAAATTAAGATTTCTATGTTTGTTTCTCCCTCATTCAAATTTGATCAAATGTGGCCCCGCATGGGGTGACACGCGGCGAAGGCGTGACAACTGGCTTGCACTCAGCCGAGGATTAAATGCTAGAGGCCATCACCATTGCACCTGCATTAAGGATGCAGGACATCCATAACAACAGCTCTGCGATGGGAGGACTCCTCCCTCGAGCGACCATTTACGAGCTCGGTAAGTTTGATGTTAAAGGCGGCTATGGGTATTCGAAGTCTGATCATTCGTTTTCTCTTTCTCCGGTCTCGGCTCTGCTCCGCGTCTGGAGATTCTGGTGTAGTTTCGTGCTCCTCGCGCCCTGGTTCACCATTCTTTCGTGGAGCATTGGTGTGGGTCCTCCTGCTTGTGCTCTCAATTGGCGCGAGTCCTCCTCGTCCCAGCCTGTGTGTATCTCTTGGCGAGCACTCTGCAACATGACGAGGAAATGAGGAACGCCTTGCCGTGGCTCTGCTTGGAATGCCCACAAGGCACATCGGCGGCGTAAATAGCACCTCGAACGTGCTCTGACCATAGCTACTTCACTGCTGAGAAAGAAGGCTCGAGCCGAGAAGAAGGCTCTGCTCTCCACCATCGCCGAAAAGGAAACTGGCCGCAGCAGTATGGACACCGTTAAGTTGGAGGACGACACTGAGGAATTGTACCCAGTTTGCATTGTAGAGGAGGACCCGAATTTGGAGGACCTGACGACAATGGAGGTGCCCTGCGACATAGTGAGGTCTGGCAGTGGGGAACGCAAACCCAATTTGGGTTTGGACACCGATTTTCCTGGTTGCATTGTGGAAGAGGTTCCATGGCAGGACCTGGAAGCTGCGTTGGATGTGGACGGTGCGAAGGGAAGGGAAGTATGGAGCGAAGGGAAGGATGACGCGAAGCGAAGGACACCCGATGACGAAGGTTGTGATCTGCATGGCTTTCTGCATGGCTTTCTCCTCCGTGAGGATCACCTGTCCTTGGTGTTCGAGCTCCGAGGCCACATGTCTGACCTGGAGCATCATGCCCTCATCATGGGCCAACGCCTGGACATGCTTCTCGATGCTTACTCTGGCGCTCCAGCTCGGCGAAAATGTCCCCTCTGTGCGCAGTCTTTCTCCATCCCAACCGGGTCCACGTGGAAGACAGAGGAAGGCGACAGGTCACCAATTACGTAGGTTTTTCATGTTCTCTGGCTCTTTAGTTTTATGCTCTTTTAGACTTTAGGCACCTGTCCTGGTTTCCTCCGGGCAGGATGGGTGCCACTAGTTTATAGTTGTTGTTGCTATGCACCTATGCTGGTTTCCGGTTTCCGACATCATTTTGGGTGACTCAGACTCTTGACTATGTACATTTTGCTACAGTTTTTTGATAATATATTATAGCAGGCTCTCCCCTTTTTTATTTAAAAAAAAAAAAATTTGATCAAATGTGAACAAATGTCATAGAAAATATGTGTCACAATAAACGTTCTTCCTGTAAAATCATTATTATTAATCCATGTCTTCAACCAAGCCATTATCATAGCAGATAAATTCAATAAGGAAGAGGTAATAACAAACTCCAAAATTATGAAGATCATATATCAACATCAAAAATCCGTAGAAAGAAAAATGAAATGTCATTTGAATTTCATGAATTCAAACAAAAAAAAATAAAAGAATATAAACTCAAAACAACCTCGAAATAAAGAAAACCAATACCAATCCAATCAATTCAAAGGAAAAAAAAATGAAGAATCCAAGTAAAATTTCAAGTGACCCTAGATTTTGATTAAAAATAAAGAAGGGGGTTGTTTGGGCCCAACAACTATGGACTTCAGTAGCCATTTCCTTTACCTTCCCTCCTGGAAAGTCTGTTGGTCAGCCTGCAACATAGAGCGTCTCCATATTCTCCTACAGTTCACCTGGCTATCTACCATCTGCTACACACCTTGCAACAATATTTACAGAGCATCACACTCTGTCTCCCTTCACCTGTTGTCTATAGGAGAAATCAAACTTATGATAGTAATGATGTTATCAAATTATCTCCTCTTGCCTACATAAATCAATTTTGTGGCTTTGAAACCACTTGACGCACCCCCTTTCCCGTCCTGGGGGTTGCACAACCTCCTGGTCAAGGATCTTCAATTATATGAGACAAATCGTCTCTTTGGGACCCTTCTAGCCCCACAAATCATTTTACATAGGCCCCTTTTTCTCCTAAGCGTAGTTCCTATGAGAACCCATGGGATCCTGTTAAGCCCTATTCTCTTCTGACAATTTGAGTGATGGGCGCTAGCTCCCTATGCTAGGCCTCTTCTTCTCCTTGTGACCCTGGGCTATGACCTCGGGCTAGTCCTCTTCGCAACTCTACGCTTCAGAGCTTTTGCGAACAACTGACTCCCTTTTTCCTGATATCTAAATCGGTGAATTTACCCAGGACCTGATCTATGGTCCATGTCTCTTCCACAACCAATGGTTGCAATCTGCTTCTAACTCCAGCCTTTGAGAGTTCCTCCACATTGCTCTCCTCTTTCTTCTGAATTACCTTTCCTCCAAAACACACGGCTCTCCGCCACATGTCCTTATGTATCCAATGGTCCATACCCACTTCACTCTTCACTACTTCGCAAAGTTTTCCCTTTGCGCCACGCTAATTCTTCCAAAGTTCCTTCTCATGAACTCTCGGATCTGCTGCCACCTTTCAACCCGGACAATGGACGAACCTGACTAGATTCGGGACTTCGGTACTTCGACGAGTCCTTACTCCTATGCACACTTTTTAGTATCTCTTATGAGCTTTGAACCTGCTCAGTCTCCTAAGGGTCTCAACCCTTCTGCACCCTTCAAAGGGATATATGTGCCCTCTTCGAAACTTCTTCTCAAGCACTCCTTGCCAAGCTTTCTAGAGTATTCAACAACTCTGTGGGTGTCTTATCCTTGACACTTCCTTTCTTACAAAACTCGAGACATATTTCTTCTTGTGCACACTTTCACCTACTCGATGCTCTCCTGACAGAGCTCTATAGATCCTTCAATAACTCTATGCTACGCTTAATCCTGTGTAAACTTTCCTCCATTGTATTCAATAACCCTATCTCTCTCTGTCTCCTTTGCACAATCTCTCCTCCAGAGTATTTAGTAACTCTAAGGATCTCCTTGAGTCTGTAAATGTTCTTTTGTTCCCTCCCGACATGTTCTTCTTTGACTCGAAAGAGTTCAGATACACACTCCTTGTGTTGTCTACAGAGTTTCAAGACTCGGTCGTGCACTCCTTGCATAGTCTAAAGAACCCAGAACAAATCCAACAAAATCTCAAAGATAGGGAAGTTTATCTTAATCTTGCAGATGGAATCTAAAACATACACCTACAACATATATTCACATAAACACACAAATAACATTCATAAACAAACATTCACCACAGAGGGATTGATAAACATGGAAATCTGTTCTTTTGTATTAAAACCAAAATACTTATTACAATGTGTGAGCTTGAGCTTCAACATAACCTCGGCTATTCTCTCCTATCTTGAGTTCTCTACTTTCTCATCTCCTTTACATGATATATCTAATAAATTTTTATACAATATATTTTTACAAAAGAGGGGCTCCTCGATCTCTCCCTCCAAATCACCTAACTCTCATTAATTACATTGAATTACATTCAATGGACATCTAGTCTGAATCATATCTAGATCCCATCAACCTGTCAGCCATTAAAGGAGACCCTATCTCCTGTGTTTACAAAGGCAATGACTTGGCTCTTCCAGCCTTACAACATTTAATTGCATTTAATTTTACATTTGAAATTTAAAAATGAGGGGAAAATGAGAGGGTCGACGCCTCTCCCCACCTTGAATGCGCTTTGATGAGATGGAATGTTGGCACACTGTTGAGGTGGAGTGATGATCCTACGTTATGTTTGGCTAAGGCCCACATGACCACACTACCCACAATCACCTAGCACATTCTTCTTGAAAATTGACCTCTTGTTTAGAAATTGCATAGTTCCTCACTAAGCAAAATCCTAGTTCTTGAGATCCTCCAACAAATTCTTTTATGGGCAATAGAATGACAACAAATGGTTCCCTTAGATAAAACCTAATTCCCTGAATCTAATGCAACTTATGGTTTGTACATCTGAGGCTCAGTTAGAGTTTTATCATGAGTTGTAACTAGCCTCCTCAAGCCATTCAAGGACATGTTGACAATTTGGTCTGGGGGCATAATGTCCAAACCAAGAATCATGGTATGGAAAGGCATGGCATGTCATGGAAATGAATGGTAAGGAAACACATGACAAGGCTAGGAAAGGATATAAATGGAAATATAAGGTATGGAAAGGCATGGAAAGGAAAGTTCTAAGTCTAGGTCTAGGTATGGCAAGGCAAGACAAGGCATGGGAAGGCAAGACAAGGAATGGAAAGGAAAGGCATGGAAATTCAAGGAAAGTCAAGGTAAGGCAAGGGTATACATGGCATGACCTAGACCTATACCTAGACCTAGACCTAGACTTGGAGGTAGACCTAGACCTAGACCAAGACCATGACATAGACCTAGACCTAGACCTAAACCATGAACTAGACCTACAACTACACCTTGACCATGACCTAGAACATGACCTATACCATGACCTAGACCATGACCTATACCATTGAAAGACAAGGCAAGGAAAGGCAATGCATAGAAAGACGACGCATGGAAATACAATGAAACACAAGGGAAGGCATGGCAAGGGAAGGCAAGGCAATGTGATGCAAGGAAATGCTAGACATGCAAAAGGAAAGGAAGGGAATGACAAGGAAAAGTGTATCATGGCAAGTCAATTAAATACAAGGAAAGGAAAGGTAAGGAAATTCTAGACATGGAAAGGCAAGGCAAGGAAAGGAAAGGTCTAGGTCTAGGTCTAGGTCTAGGTATAGGTATGGAAAGTCAAGACAAGGAAATGCAAGGCATGGAAAGGAAAGGAAAGGCATGGAATGGAATTGGGAAATTCAAGGAAAGGAAAGGCATGGCATGGAAAGGGAAGGAAAGGAAATCTATGGAATGAGAAGGAAATGCATGGCATGGAAAGTCAAGGCAAGGCACATAAATGCAATGAAAGACAAGGCTAGACATGACAAGGCAAGGAAAGGTATAGGTCTAGGTATATCTATAGGTATGGAAAAGAAAGGAAATGCAAGGCATGGAAAGGAAAGGAAAGGCATGGAAAGGAAATGCATGGAATAGAAAGCAAAGGCATGGAATGGTAAGTCAAGGCAAGGCAAGGAAATGCAAGAAAATGCAAGGCAAGGAAAGGAAATGATACGCATGGAAAGGTAAGGCAAGGCAAGGTCTTGGTCTAGGTATGGTAAGTCAAGGAAAGGGAATGAAAGTCATGGAAAGGAAATTCAAGGAATGACAAGGCAAAGCATGTCATGGAAAGGCATGGCACGGAAAGGCAAGGCATAGAATGGTAAGGAAAGGAAAGGTCTAGGTATAGGTATAGGTATGGAAAGGAAAGGAAAGGAAAGTAAAGGAAATGAAAGGCATGACGAGGAAAGGAAAGGCATGACAAGGAAATAATGGAATGAAAAGAAAAGGCATGGAATGCTAGGGAAAGACATGTTCATGGCAAGTCAAGAAAAGGCAAGGCTAGGCATGGCATGGAAATTCAAGAAAAGGAAAGGCTAGGCATGGCATGGCATGGAAAGGCAAGGAATATAATGTCATGGCATGGTAAGGCAAGGAAAGGAAAGACATGGCATGACAAGGAAAATAATGGCATGGAAATTCAAGTAAATCCAAGGAAATGGAATGCAAGGAAAGGATAGACATGGTAAGGAAAGGAAAGGAAAGTTCTAGGTCTAGGTATGGCAAGGAAAGGAAATGCAAGGCAATGTATAGGTATAGGTCTAGGTCTAGTTATGGAAAGGAAAGGAAAGGAAATGCATGGCATGAAAAGGAAAATCATGGCATGAAATTCAAGGAAAGGAAAGACAATGCAAGGCATGAGAAGGTAGGGTCTAGGTCTAGGTATAAGTCTTGGTATGGAAAGGCAAGGCAAGGAAATTCAAGGCATGGAAAGGCAAGGCATGGACAAGCATGGAAATTATGTTAGAGATATTAAACACACCTAGGATATTTGGTTATTTTGAGGGTCCCTTACTCTCATATATTCTCCCCTCATTGAGAATATTCTCCCCTAGACAAGGGTGTCACATACCCTCCATTCAATTCTCAGTTACCATTTAGTTAGACTAGTTCAGTGAATTTTTTCATGTCAACATTGGTTTTATCACCAAGTTTTTCATGTTAAACTTGGGATAATCACTAGTAATGCGCACTTGCATTGGGATCATCACTATTAAGGTGCATTCCATATGTGTGATTGATATTCTCCTTGTTTCAATTTGGTTTGACTAGTTAACTGATGACTGCATGGCCAATTAACTAGGACTAGGTAACAGTTAACTCCAGTGACTGCCAATGTGTGTAAAATATCTCTATAAAACTCCTAATGTGCATTATTTTACCACTATGGAGATTTAGTTGTGTGATACAGAGTATATCACTTGTATTGTATCATTTTTCTCATTCGGTTAATATAAATTCTTTCATTCTTTCCTCCATTTTTGTCTTCTCTTCACACAATTCAAAATTTGTGTATGTTTCATTGTTACCTATATATTCTATATAGGTATCTTATAAACTCTACATGGTATCATATCCCATAGGCTACTATCAAGGATTGTCACCAACACTCTTTTGCAGGTACAAAATATGGAACAAAGAAATAGGAAAGATGGAATTTCCTTCATCTTCCATTCTAATTCCATATAACTATTTCAAATGGAAGACAATAATTATACTCCATATTAGGGGTAAAGGATTGTACTAAATATTCATGGCCAAAGAAGCATAATCCACCTTAGCATTGGAAAAATCCAATTACCCAAATCACCTGGACGAGGCTCACGGTCTCCTATGCATGATTGTTTCTCCCGACCGATGGTTTCACGTCGATGCATGTGGGACACAAATCAGATATGGGCCACATTGGAAGGACTCTTTGGAAAGAAGGATGAAAAGAGGAGCCATTTGTTGGAAGTATAACTAAACTCCTTGAATCCTAATAACTTCGACAATCTCCAATATTTCTTCACCAAATTTAAATATCTCCTTTGTGAATTGAAAGATTGTGGTATCAAAAAATCCAAATAGGAAAAAAAACTAGTTCTTGCTATCATGGTAAAAATTGGACTGTAATTATGTGTACTTTTCTCTACATTTCATTCTACCAAATTCACCGCAGGAGAAACCTAGACCATCCCTTCATTGTCACAGTATCTTGTGGCTTTGATACATGAGTAGGATAATCTCATTCAAATGGGCATAATCAATGGCCCAAAGGCACATGCACTTGTTTTACATTATGGAAGAAGATCTCAAAATCCTAAATCCAAAAGTAAAGGAAAATAATAGACACATGCAAATCCAAAGAAGGAAGGGTACTCCAAACCCTTTAACCATTCCTCTAGTTCCAAAGGTGGAAAAATCAATCAAGGGAAGAAGTGTGGTTAAAACAATTGCGGGAACTGTTGTGGGTGGGAAATCCCTTCTACGGACTAGCACTAAGGGTTTTATCATGCATGCATAAATGACCTAAAGATTCTTACTTTTTACCATCATCCCATGCCTAAACCCCATTACTCATATGTAAATACAAGGCTCAAGAGATTAAGTTGATGTACCTTATTTTTCATGTTTGATGTTGATCCCTTTTCGCGCTTGGTCATTCTTTGACTGCAACTCTCCTCCCAATGCTGACCTGCATTCACTAAAGACAAACAAAGAACTCCACATGCATTTGATCTATGAACTAATGGGTTAGAGATTTAATCAATCATATAATCAATATTCCAATAATGACAATCTCATATGGCGGGACGGGAAAATAAATTCTTTTATTAACTTCGCAATGATACCTTACAATGATAAAATCGACTAATACTCCTTGATCCTGGTCTTGGGGTCTTCTTACATTATCTTCCAACTGCTTTTCTCTATACTTCTCTTTGCACAAGGATTGCTAAAGGTTGGGACAAAGGGAATGATTAATCAAGTTTAGTTTCTTTACTATGATTCTTCTCTTTCAAATGGGACCCCTACCCCTTCTTTTATAGGTTAGAAGGAGCTAGGTATTTGGTTGAATGACCATCCATGCATGGTCGAAAGGTTTAGTTAACTTACCCAAAGTTGTGTGTTCCATCAACAACTTTTCTTTTTTCGTGCTTTTGTAGGTACACGCAGGCTATCTTGGGTCAGCTAGCGTGTACACGCATGCAGTAATGGAGCAGGGCACGTGGGACTTTATAAAAGGGGTTTTTAAGAAGAGCTTGTTCAACAGTGTTTTGGCAAAGAAGGAATCTGAGATGGCCTGATGCCAGGTAAGCATGTCTGGTGAAAATTAGGGTTATAATAGATTCCCCCTAATGTGTGAGGTCAAAAGAGCACCTTATGGTCGAAATACATTAACAATCTTCACTGATGTTCCGAACAAGTGAGCCCAGGGACTAGAAATCGGGAGGTGTCGTCTGCAAAATAATAATTGTCTCACCGAGGCGGGCATACCCATGCTTGGGATAAAATAAAATCATGGCTACCAATCAAATACACTGTAGATCCAAGTCATATAACTATATAAAGTGTAGCCACGAGCAATACACAGTGGAGCTACATCTCAAAATAAAAAAGATATACATGTAGAGTATCCATCTTCTAGAAGTTGATAAGGCCTGATGGATGGAGATGAGGTCTTCAGAGCTCGAGCAACAAATTCAAAATCTTCAAAAATCGGGTAGGAGTGTAATATGAGTGCACGAATTCACTATCCAGAGGTCTTCGATGGCTCGTTGGTCATGGACTAGAGAATCTTGATTATCATACTGAAGGCTTCATTGATTTCGAACAAAGACTTGATTGGAATTTTGATATGGTCGGGCATGAGGGAAAGAGACAAACTGTAGAGGGGTTGACTTAGGCTTGGTAAAAACTTCCCTTGGACAATAGCATGATAAATGATGAGACTCAGGCAGCATGGCATTAACATAAGTTTACGAGGCAGGAGACAACACAAACTCTCCATATGTTTGGAAGAATAACCAAACGGAGGAGGACACATCTCTATGTAGCGAGAACAAATTCTTAAGCTCATATGAAATCCCAGGGTTTGAAGAACAAACAGACATATGTGTTTTATCCAAGGGTGACGCATTGTGCTGCCAATAAAAATAAAATACTTTTC
>SNQJ01S0013504.1:33186-46238 GCA_010110895.2 Picea sitchensis
TGAAAGAATAGAATACGTCTCGCTTTCTGGAGTTGCTTCAATACATCAAAACTTGGATATCTTGAATGGTGATTTCCTCTGATTTAAAGAGGAAATCCCTTCGATACAATCATTACAATGCATATCTGAATCCTATCCTAGATCGGATCTTCTTTCTAAATCAACATAGGATGTCCCGGTCTCACGCAACCGAATGCTATTACAGGAACTGAACGAGGTATTGTTGTTACGGCTGGTGTAACAGCTTCTTCTCATCGTTGCTGATGCTTTTTCAGCATCGCAATTCGCAGGCTGTTTCAGCCACGTGAATTGCGCTCTGACTGCGTTGACTGCTGACTGTGGCGGATGCCTTGTGTTTCAGCATTGTCGGTTCTGGCGGTTTCCTCTGTGTTTCAGCATCTGCAACTCTGGGCTATGTAACAGCTCCATGTTTCAGCATCTGCATCCTCGAACTATAAGGTAGCTCCGTGTTTCAGCATCTGCGACCTCGGACTGTGTAGCAGCTCCGTGTTTCAGCATCTGCGACCTCAGACTGTGTAGTAGATCCGTGTTTCAGCATCAGTCCTGTGTTTCAGCAACGTCGGCCTTGGACAGTTCTGTGTTTCAACAATAGTCCTTAAATGCAGATCTACAGTTTTGGACACTTATGCATTTCTAATCAATGGTTAAGTACGAGAGTGATGTAAAATATCATGCAAAACAGATTAAACGTATAGTAATGAGAAGGGACGTTGTATACCTTTGAGATGATCAGATAAAGTGATAGTATGAGTCTAAATGTAGGTGATCAAGAGTATAATGGTGGCAAAAAGTATAGGCAAAAAGGTACATTGTGTGGTCCTAACACTAGGGTACCTTTTTTGAAGGTAGTCTAGTCGGTTCGAAAAAGGGGTAAACTAGCACCAAAAAGACATCTATTCAAAACCATTTTAACGAGTGTGATAAAGACAAGATCACTCAACCATTTTTTCATTTTTAAGGAGTCTGAAAAAATCTTAACTATGGACTCCATCAAGAATGTTCTTCTGGACCATTTTAACGAGTGTGAAAGAATAAGGTCACTTGACGATATTTTCAATTTTAGGGAGTTTGAAAAGAGCTTAACTATGGACTCTGTGGGGGTTCCTTTTTAGTAAATTTAGTCCCTTAGGCCCGAAAAATGGTTGAATTTATACCTGAGAGTACTCTTCTAGGGATTTGAAACCTCTAGAGTATACCTTTGTCCGTACATGTGATCGTCCAGACCGAAAAAGGGGTAAACTATTGTCAGATAGAGGTGACTTCAAATTTTAGTTTAATGAGCGTGAAAGGCCACAAGATCACTCAACAATCTTTTCATGTTTAGAGGGTCTGAAAATGGATTAAAAGAAGACTCGTTATGTTTTGGGAGTCCCATGGGTGAGGTCAAGAGTCATGCAAATGAGGCTCAAACGTGTAATCAGGAAAAACAAAAAGGACTCCCGAGGCTACAGTCATTAGTGACAGCATGGACATCATAATGCAACCAGGATCTACCTAGGGCATCCATGTTCCGGTAAGCTCTACCACCAAATTGCGACACTTCTAAAGAAGCAATGATGGTTCTGTGTCGCAAACTGATGGGATCGATCCTATGGCAAAGGAATAAAGACAATGAGATACAAAAGTAGGAGTGAAAACCTAACCTATATGCTCAAGTTGACCATCTGAGGGTTTTCCCACGGACCGTCAAAAGTGACCCAAACTCCAAAACATGTCCTGATACCCAATCGTAACCTTCCAAAGCAACTCCTGAATCACTCTAAATAGTTTTCAATTCAAAGAAAATGATAAGGGGGGCCAAAAAAGTGACAAAAAAGGGCCAAAAAGTCTATAAATAGAAGTTGGTAGCTCATTATCACCATTGTTGATTTGGAAATTGACTTTGGAGCAAAAACCCCCTTTGATAAAAGTGGTGATTTCGAGAGCTATAGTGGACGAAACGACCATCTGTCTGGACCAAGTAAGTATAAACTACCTCCTTTTTCTATTTAATTCTTTATTTATTCATTTAATTTGGTTTCTTGGGGGGGCGTCGACCTTTAAAAGGTCAGCCCTAGGTCCACGTGGGCTGTGCTATGACAACCTGTGTGCACACTCACTTTGTCTGATGTTAGAGCACATGTACACGTGACTGTCATCACAACAGCCCACGTGGACCCTCCCATGAGTGAAAAAAGGTTTAAAAAGCAAGGCCTAACCCTTTGAAAATTTTCCCATGTGCAATATGTATGTGCAATGGAGAGAATGAGAGCATGAAGATATCAACACACTAGTTGGGGAAGACCCTAATGCTTTGGCAGTGTTAATGCAATGTGGCTTGCTCAAGTTTTTTCTGTGTCCTTTCATGAGATCACAACCTAGGCTACTGAATGCCTTGGTTGAATATTGGCACCCTAACATAGAATCTTTTATGTTAGAGGGGTAGTCACTGGTGCCTACTACAGAGGATATATGCTTTTTGACTGGCCTCTCCAAGAGAGGGGAACCAATCAATTTCCATACATTTCCTTTGAGGCCTCATAATATATTGGAATTTATAGGACTTTATTGTGAGGCTGGTACAGACTGATTGAGCTCACAAGTGCCAATAAGAAATATCACCGATTTATCAGTGTAGGCGATTGTGTTGATTATTGGGAAGATGACTGGTTCTATGGCTCTACATCAGGCGTCCTGTCCACAGATGAACTGTGCAGTCCAATGCTTAAATGAACAGATATTTGACTGTAGCACTACACTGCTGGATTGTATGAAGAGGCATCTCTCAGATTGTCGGTTGCGGACGCAGAGGAACTTCGAGTTTGGGATGATTCTATTCTCTTTCTTCTTTGAAAGAGTTCCTAGTTTCATTCCTCGAGTGGTGGTGCGAGGACATGAGGCCTCTCTTCCTCAATTTGCAGATGGGCAATGTTGCTTCCATGACAGGGTGGTGGAAGGACCAATGAGTCCTTTGATGACTTCTTCTTTGCTTGGTTGTCACGAAAAATCCCAACCATAGAGGATTATCCCTATGCTAGGTTTGATTTCTCGAGAGATCTCGAGATCCATGTACCTCCAGGCGAGGAGCGAGGTGAGATGGGTAAGTTTGCACCATTTTTTTTTTGAAACATATACGATTTTTATGTTTTTTTGTTTTGTATATATCATTTTTTTATATCAGAGTATTTGAAAGATACGTGTCTATTATGTGCATATGTGGGACCCTCACGACCTGTAGATTATGCGAGGAACAGGCGTCATCCTCAGCTAGGGGTCGCACCTGCCACCATAGGGGGACTAGCAACAGCAGGAGAGATTCCAACCGGTGAGGCTGAGAGGGTTTTGAGATGAGTTGAGCAAAATTTTACCTCGCTCACTCACACCATCCCTATGGAAGAGATTGAGGATCTGCCACCATCCATGCAACCTCATGTAGTGGGGGCACCACAGATGTGGGTCCCACTGTTTCAGCATTTGGAAAACTCTATTGATTATTACAATAGGGCCCATAGGCCTTGACTTTAGTTAGTATAGACTTTGATAGCTCCACCTGTATATATTTTTTGAGGGCATAAGCCCCATGACTCGTTACTGGTATATTTTTTGAGGCGCTTGCATCCACCTATGTACTTTGGCGCTTATGATATTATGTATGGATTTTTATGTCTTTTTGTGTCTTATGGATTATATTTGCCTTTAAAAATGTATTTACATGTTTATGTGTATGTCTTTTTATATGTGTGCAAGATGCCAGTCTAAAATTTGATTAGCTAGAGTATCTGTAACTTGGTTTAATCTCCTAGGAACATGAAAATATGTAATATAATCAAAGATTCGTTCTAAGAGATGTACCCTAAGGAATCGTCAGTCAGATCATGAACATGGTAGACTCTATTTAATTGAGACACAACCAGTTGAGCATCTAAATAGACCCGGAGATGAGAGATACCAAATGGCAGGGCGTCACAAAGCAACTCAATAACTGCACTGTACTCGACGACATTGTTTGTGGTGTCACCTAAGCATATACCTCTGGAAGATAATAACTGGCCTCGAGGTGTAAAAATTACCCAAGTTGTGGAGGCAAGCCTCCGAGTGTGCCGGCTAGAACCGTCTACGTACCCAATGAACACCTCTGATTCACTTGACATCTACCACAGTGACAAAAGATAACATCAAAAACGACATGTCCATAATACTAAAAGAAACTAGAAATTAATAGTACAAAGACTAGACATATGTTACAAAAAGTTACCCAAGGTGACCTACCTATGAGTAATACTTCTTGAGGTAGAGCCCATTTCTAGGCTCCGCCAAAGCATTTCCCTCAAAGTCAACCAGACAATAAGCGCCCTTTTTTAGAACCTCTTTTATGATGAAAGGTCTGAACCACATGGGTTTGAATTTTCTTGCCCCCAGGGGGTCCTTATCTTGGTCATAGAACAGGACAAAGTTGCCTTCAGAGAAAACCTGAGGAGGAACAAATCGATCATACTGACACTTGACTTTATGTTTGTGAGTCTTGTTGGCCAGGGCCGCATCACAACGCTGCTCATTGAGACGCTCAAGGTATAATAACCGTTCTTCAAGTGGAGAAGTACATGGCAATAACTGTACTGCCAATTTTATGGATGGGATTCGACATTCTATAGGCAAGACTGCTTCTAGCCCGTAAACGAGTTGAAAAGGTGAGAAACCAGTTGTAGTCTTAACAGATGTTCGATAAGCCCATAATGTTGAGTATAACATCAAATGCCAATTTGACTTGGCCATGTTGATTGTTCGTTGTAGGATGGTCTTAAGAGATTTATTTAGAGCTTCCACCTGACCATTTTCTTGGGGGTAGTAGGGTGACGAATTTTCTTTCCGCAACCTAAGATTTGATGTTAACTCGGTCATCATCTGGTTATGAAAGTGACTACCATGGTCAATGAAAATATCTCTCGGGACGTCAAACCTTGCTATTATCTGGTTGAATAAAAAGAGAGTTGCAGTCTCCCCATCATATTTAAACATTGGCATAGCTTCAACCCACTTCGTGAAGTAGTCTACAACTACAATGATATAACGGTGCCCCCTAGATGAAGGAGGGTTGCATGTAGTGTAATCAATCCCCCACTTGGTGAAGGGACCAACTGTCATGATAGGAAACATGGGAGTGAGATGTGCCCTCATCTTTCGAGAGAAGATATGACACAGGTGGCACTTCTTGACCGATTCGATACAATCTTTGATTAGTGTCGACCAGAAGTAACTTGCTCATAAAATATTTTGGGTTGTTGCCAACCCAAACAAATGACCGCCACATGCTCTGGTGTGACAATCGTTAAGCATGATAACTGCTTCTTCGTGAGTGAGACATCGACCCAGGATGTAGTCTACACCTCTTCGATACAATGTATCGTCGAGTATCAGATAATTCTTGGCTTGATGGCATATACGATGACACTCATCACGAGAAGCAAAGGTGGGACACTTCAAAGTCTGGATATAGAAAAGTATATCTCCGTACCATGGATCCGAATATACGATCAAAAACATATCTCCTTTGATAGGCGATTCTTCAGGCATAACATCACCTAAATCGACTTGAAGTTCTGAGATGAGTTCTGCAAAGACCAATGACTTTTTGGATTTCGCTGAAACGAAAGCTAAGTCGAATTCCTGAAGGATGACTATCCATCTACTAATATTTCCACCTATTACCCATCGTGTCAACACGTATTGAAACAGATTCACAACGGAAATGACGGTGGTCTTGTGAAACAAAAAATAATGATGAAACCGTTGAACATCATGGACTGCTGCCAATGCACGTTTTTCAATATGAGAATAATTGAGTTTCGGTCCGACTAGGCCTCGGCTCAGGTAATAGATCACATATTATGAGATCAAGTCATCTTCCTGAACTAAGACCATGCCAATGGTTGACTCTGCTGCAACAAGGTATAATAAGAAATCTTTGTTATAGTTGGGTGGCCAAAGCAGAGGGGCAGTTGTGAGGGCATGTTTTAACGCTTCAAAGGAGCATTGAGTGACATCGTCCCAATAAAAAGGAGCATCTTTCTTCAGTAAGCGCATAAGTCCCTTTGTTATCTTGGCATAGTTGGCGATGAAACATCTTAAAAAATTCGCTTTTCCCTGTAGACTCTGAAGTTGAAGGATTGTGCGTGGGGGAGGAAACTGAATTATTGCCTCAACCTTGAGAGGATCGACCATGATCCCTATTGTTGACACTATGAAACCTAACAAACGTCCCAATGTCACGCAAAAGCTGCACTTGTTTGGATTCAAGCGAATCCGGAAGTAGCGACATCGCTCAAAGATAAGTCGGAGGTGTGTGGGATGATCCGTTCTCTTGCGAGATCGAGATGCTAAATCATCTAAATAGGCCTCGACTATATGCTTGAGATCATGGAAAGAAAAAGATATGGCCCGCTGAAAGGTTGCTCCAACATTTTTTAGACCAAAGGGCATATTACGATACACGAATGTACCCCTTGGACAAATGAATGCCATTTTGTGGTGGTCTTTAGGTTTGATTTGTATCTGGTTATATCCCAAAAAATCGTCCATGAAAGAAAATGCCTCGCAACCTGCACATTCATCAATTATTTGTTCGATGAATGGTGTGGGAAAATTATCTTTTGGACATGCCTTGTTCAAATCACGAAAGTTTGTACATACATGAATCGCTCCCTGTTTCTTATTGACCAACACATGATTTGACACCCATTGGGTCAAATGGATAGGATAGATAAAACCATATTTTAGCAGTTTCTCAACTTCAACCTTAATGGTCACTGCTTTTCTGGGATTAACTGGATGAAGCTTTTGCTGAATAGGCTTGGCATCTGGATAAGTTGTGATTTCATGTTTAACTATTTTTGGATCGATGCCTAGCATTTCCTCATAAGACCAGGAAAAAACGTTGCAGAATTCTTTAAATAGATCTGTGTAGATTTTAATCTCTTTGGGGGAACAGTCAGCTCCGACGAAAACATTCTCCATGACGCCAGGGGTTCTGGAGATATTAATCGATATGGTTTCAGTGATAGTTTCCATATTAACCTCGGCATAAACCTCATGCGTAGCTAAGGGATTAATAGGACAAGACCTATCTCCAATCATAGTCAAGGTGAATTATCCTGCTTCGATTTTTCTTAACTCTGGGAGGAAGTATGATCTGTGATGGATATCATCCCAAGGTTTGTTCAGACTAGCCATTGCTTCAATTATTGCTTTGTCAGATGGCAAGACTAAGTCAAACGAATCGGTATCAGTGAGAGAGCCTTGAGCCCAAATAGACTCTAGAATCGGATCTAACTCTTGTGTAGGAGTTGGATCTGTGTCAGTCGAAGCTTGCTGGACTAAAGAGTACACTACTTCAGCTGCGAACAAGGGCATGGACATGCCAGGGTGGCCTATCCCTTCCATCATGGCTGATGGGGAAGGAAGTATCCACAAATCATTGAAGTAAGTCGTGCGAAACGATGAAACTTGGAAAATCTCAACCTTAGGGTGGTCGGATATGAACTTGACATCGCCTTGAGGGGGCAGGTAATTGAAGGTACCCATCAAATATGGGCACAAACCAACCCCTACATTGACTACACCCGGTTGGGGATTATCAATCATTGGGACCGCGGATACCCCCAATCAAGGGTCGGGTCTGGAGAAGGATAATTGATCAATGGTCACGATCCGACCCTCGTGTGGAAACAACAAGACCCAGAAAACTGTAGTAACCACTGCTTGCATAGCATAAGTCCAACTCCTACCTAACAAGAGATTGTAGTCGAGGGATGCATCGACTACTTCTACCTTTATGCACACGGTCTTCCCTCCTAGCTATATGGGGAAAGAGGGAATGATGCCATGTGGTCGGAATGAACGACCGTCGAAAGTAGTGAGAAGAGTAAGTGACGGAGACAAAACAGATTGGCCAATGGCCTTCCAACATTCCAACGACATGACGCATGTCGAGGCACCCTCATCAACCAGCGTGCAGAAAATGTTTCGAGTAAAAGTTTTCGTGGGGTAAGCCACTACTATCTGAAACGCTACGTGGTAAGGCAGATGAGGTTTTAATTCGGTTGTATCCAACATGATTGTACCTGGATTACAAGTCTTGGTAGATCCTAAAGAGGCTAACAAAGCTTTCCTCTGGGAAGGGCAGCTCTGGAGGACCTCGAAAGCGGACATCGCACAAGGGGTTTGAGACAAATGCTCCACCATAGAATAGTTCTGGGCGGCCCTTGCATTTGGGTTGTGAGAAGCTTTATTGAACACACATGTTGGAATGCGTGTCATTGTTTCTCCCAAAGTATTCTCGATATGGAGAGGAAGAGGTGGGATTTCAACATCTTTGCCCTTCTCAGAAGTGTTTGGTTTACGATAGTCATGCAATCTAGTCGATATAAAAGCATCACCTTTTATCATATACACATTCGCGAATGCAGGATTATTCGAAGACGAAGAGGGTCCTGGACTGCCCCCTTCCATGCTTGTAGAGGCTTGAGTTAGGCTTTTCCCATATTGAAATGGATTGGTTAACACGGAAGGCTATTGCTGTGTCACAAAATTTTGGGCCTCTGCAAGCCGAGGACATTGGTGGGTCGGGTGGTCTTCTGCGCACAGGTTGCACGGATACCTCGCCTTTCATTTCTCAGTGTTTCCCCCGCCAACATTATTAGTGGGTTTCTTATCCCCCTTACCCTTCTTTCATTGTTTTTTCTTTCCATTAGGATGTTGGGTGGCCTTTGGATTTGTCGATTGCACTGTGTGTACATCCAACGTTTGGGTAGGGGGAGCATCCAAAACAGTAGGTTGGCTGGCCGTTGTGTGTTGTATAAACAATTGTTGCAATTGCTTCATTAGTTGTTCAACGGGATTTGTTTGTGCTGAGCCAACAATACCATCGGCATGTGGTCCAGCTCTCTATCTAGTTTTATGAAGTATTGAGCATGGCGCATCTGGAAAAATCTTGTATAATAAACCAGACTGAGAGTAGATTAGCTCAAGATGTTGAGCTCTCATGATGGCATCTTCTTCGGAAAAAAATCCTGATGTTGCGACGTCTTTGGATAACTGTGGGACCAAACACTTAAGGAACCACTCTAGCAGGAATGTTCGTGGGACTGGCACCTTAATTAAACTCTTCCGACGTCTCCATTCTCGGATGTGATCAGAGATATGGTCTGATTTTTTATGTTCGAAATTGGCCAGCAATTTTATGCCAGCGTCGTATCTCACAGGTAATTGGAAATGGTTTAGGAAATCCATTGCCAATTCACCGAAGGAAGAGTATCTTGAGCGGTCGAGCTCAATGTACCATTTCGCGAAACTCCCAATGAGAGTACGTTGAAACAATCACAATTGTACGGAGTCGTATTTCAACGAGTTAGACGAGCACCAAATATGGAAGGTAGTCACATGATCTCTTGGATCTTCATTAAGCTTGGCCTCGAACTTTGGTATGTCTGAAGGAAACTTCGTCAGCATAGGGGGCCAACGCAGATCATGACAGATAGCGTCATTCAACAACCTTGTCAAGTCTGACAAATGCAAGGTTGCCAGGAAAGGTAGTTTGGGTTGTTGGTGATAACCATGGAAAAAGGGACCTGGAGTTTGACTAGCACCAGGTTGCCAGGAAACGTTCAGCTACTGGCCTCAGTTCTGGTAAAAACCATGGCCATGACCAGTGTACAGATTCTCCATGTGAGGAGACATCATCGATTGATTCCCAAAATAGGACGTAGATGGTTGGGCGTGCATTACATTCGAAGGACTTTGGGAAGGGTTTCCCCATGCCGATCCCATGGGCATAGGCATATCACCCTGTCCGGGGTTCCATTGGTTGTGAAAATAATTTACTCAGATCAACATTCTTGACAAGGGAATGGATCCCTACCAAGAATTCCAAGGTCCTACTGTGGAAGAAGTTCCTGGGTTTTCCCCCTGTGCAACAATAGTACCCGTCATAGGAATAGGTTGTCCATAACCGGGGTTGCCCCTAGTCAGGAAAGTAGCTGATGAGAAAGCGTTGTTACCAAACGCATCGAACAAATAAAATAGTGTCGAACCTACCGACATATTATGAGAAGGTGGTCCTTGACTCCCTGCTCCAAATAAACTATGGTGTGTGGGTGGCCCGATGGATTGTTGGTGGGTGCCACCGAGCGAAGGGGACGAAGGAGGTATATGACCTCCCCCGTAAGGGAAAGAATTAAAAGGAGTTGAAGTGTCCCCCATGTGTCCTTGCAGAGGAGCGTTAGAACTCCCTTTCCCCAGACCTAAAGTCTATAAAGTGGAGTAGGAAAGTACAAGACTTGTACCTGAGCTAGGCATCCCGTATGAGAACGGAGGGCCTGTCGCACTCAATGTGAAAGGGGCAGTGGCTGCCACCATAGATGGGATTGGACCACTTCTCGAGGTAGAGGTGTTTGAGACCATGGAGGCTTGGACCGGTGATGGTGGGTTAGGAGGTGGAATATCCCCTGTGGTGACAACCGTAGTAGGAATTGAAGAATTCCTAAAAGAAGTGGAAGCATTTGTTTCCATTGCTGCGTGCGACACTATCTGGCACTCGTAAGGGTGAATCTATACGATGATGGGTGATAAAAGATCAATGGATGGAGTTTTGGATGGACAAAGAGCTTTTGCTCCAAGGTCTAAAATGGTCGTTTCCTCCAGATGTTGTTTGGGTACAGTTTCCTGTGACCAGGTCACTTCAAAAGACCCTTGTTGGTATAGATTTCTCCTTAGTGGTGGCGGAGGTGGCTCCAGTGTAACCGGTGATAGGCATAGAAGCCTTTGTGATCCTCCACTATGTGAAAAGATCAAAGACACACTAGGGCTTTCTATTCATTAAAAAAACAACACACACTAAAAATGTCCCTCCAAGATAAAACAAGCAAACACTAAACTAGTTGGAAGAACAGTTACAACAACCAACACTAGAGCAACTTACAGGTGCAAGTGGAACTCGAACAAAGAAGCACCCTCCGGGTATACTATGCAAAGCATGGCCTGATGTCTATCCTAGGTACTGTGGTATACCCCCGCAGTCACCTATGTATGTCTCTAAAAATATAGGCAAATAGGTTTCCAGCGCGCGAACAGTCACCAGGCGGGTACAGTTGAAAGTCGGGTAGACCACAATGAGAAGGGTATCGAGTCCGAAACTTTTCAAGGGTATTGAAGGAAAGTGGTTCGGAAGGAAACTGAGGACCTCAAACGGATTCGAGACCCACGAAGCTCCGTGGAAAATGCAATCGACGGATTCCCAAGACAAGCCCTCTATATGTGTTCTCCACTACAATTGGTCTAGCTTTGGAGGGGTTATCTCCGCTACCTTTCCGCACGCGACCTCGTGTTTAGCCCCTGTGTTAGAGGGGTGTCTCGGATAACTTTCACGATACTAGACTTTGACACTCCCTAACTCAGACTCCAATGTTTGATTTAATGGCCTTGAAGAGTTTCCTCTCCAACCTAATTCAAGGCCCTAACCCTAAACTAATTGGTTGACCCTACAAACATAAAAAGTCTAATGAATTTTAGATTTAGCGTTATTTTTTATGGCTTGTCTTAAGTCAAAGTTTATGAAAGTGAACTAGTGATGTTTGAAAGATGAAAGAAAAATAAATAGAAAGCTGGAAACAAAATAACTTCTCTTGACTCAAATCTTAAACAACTTTTCAAACTAAAAATTTTCAAGATCTTTGAACAAAAAACTCAAAAAAAGATTTCACTCGACTACGAGCTACTTATGATCTAAGTAAACCACCAAGAAATTATGAAAGAAAAGACTTTTCCCTGGTTACTAATGCAAAGCAACACTATTTAACCAAACAAAGAAATACAATTTTTTTATTTTTATTTGAATGCTCACAAAGCAAAAAGGAAAAATATCAACAAGTAAAACCAAGAAAACTTCTGGCCTAAGCGCAAATTGCAAAGAGTCACTTTAAAAATAATACATAAGAAAATTAAAACTAGACTCTCACAGTTGTCTAAAAACCCTATAAAAATAAAATTTTGAGGAAAAAATTTTAATGAAAAAGAAAGCTATTGTTGTGATCAAACCTAAGTTACTTATCGCTATGACAGAGACCCAAAACCCCGAGAGATATAACTCTTTTCAAAGGAAAGGATGACTGCCTCACCTTAAACCAAAAATTTCTCCACAAGCACGCTACTGACAGTTCAACAGCAAGCGTTTGCACGCGAGTTGTGTAAAGTCATGGCGCATGTACACACGTGCTGGATTTATACAGGCCGTGTGTATCTTTGAAACTCTAAGACAAATGAAAGGCCAAGCAATCCAGCCTAGGAAGAGATTACTGGTATTGAGAACCATGATCTCTTGAAGACTCAGACACTTACTTTAACAGAAGAAAGAAAATCATTCAAGGAAAACTTCATAGAACAAACCAATCTGAGATGAAACCTAAGGTATAGACTGCAAACAACCAAGACTAGAAAGAGTTCTAGAAAACCCCTAAGAAGGATTGCTTCTAACAGGGGAGAGGATGACTGCCTCTCTAAAATAATTTTTCTGGAATCATACACGCGAGTGACACTTCCTCATCTAGCATGTACACACGCACTGTGGGAAGGTAGGGTGAAGGTACATGCGTGCAGACCTTATACAAGCCGCGTGTATGTTTGTGGGTCTCAAAAAAAAAAAAATGCAGTCAAGCATAGAAACAGAGATAACTGGTATGGAAGACCAGAATCTTTGTTAGCTCAGACTTTTGCAGTAACTTTAAAAACAAGAAATGAAACCAGTTCTTAAAAATACCCAAGAAAAAACATTCCCAGAAACCCTAGAGATCCCCAGTATGTTAAGAACCAAATACCTGAATACAAAATATCACAATAGATCCAAAGTTATCTTAATACAATCACCACACAAGGTATATGAAACCATATAGAAAACCACCACTTTATTATATCAAAACCCTTGATGTAGGGCAACATCGTACAATGGATCCTATTATGGAAGGGATCCTCTCCTGTTCACTTGCCTCTTCGAGGGGGCATCCTCC
>SNQJ01S0013504.1:46248-121149 GCA_010110895.2 Picea sitchensis
TAAGGGTTTTATCATGCATGTAGAAATGACCTAAAGATTCTTAATTTTTACCATCATCCCATGCCTAAACCCCATTACTCATATGTAAATACAAGGCTCAAGAGATTAAGTTGATGTACCTTATTTTTTCGTGTTTGATGTCAATCCCTTTTCGCGCTTGGTCATTCTTTGACTGCAACTCTCCTCCCAATGCTGACCTGCATTCACTAAATACAAACAAATAACTCCACATGCATTTGATCTATGAACTAACGGGTTAGATATTTAATCAATCATACAATCAATATTCCAATAATGAAAATCTCATATGGCGGGATGGGAAAAGCAATTCTTTTATTAACTTCACAATGATACCTTACAATGATAAAGTCGGCTACTGCTCCTCGATCCTGGTCCTAGGCTCTTCTTCCACTATCTTCCAACTGCTTTTCTCTATACTTCTCTTTGCACAAGGATTGCTAAAGGTTGGGACAAAGGGAATGCTTAATCGGGTATAGTTTCTTTACTATGATTCTCGTCTTTCAAATGGGACCCCTACCCCTTCTTTTATAAGTTAGAAGGAGCTAGGTATTTGGTCGAATGACTGGCCATGCATGGCCGAAAGGTTTAGTTAACTTACCCAAAGCTGTGTGTTCCATCAACAAATTTCCGTTTTTCGTGCTTTTGAAAATACACGCGGGTTGTCTTGGGTCAACTAGCATGTACACTCGTCCAGTAATGGAGCAGGGCGCGTGGGACTTTATAAAAGGGGTTTTTAAGAAGATCTTGTTCAATAGTGTTTTGGAAAATAAGGAATCTGAGATGGCCTGATGCCAGGTAAGCATGTCTGGTGCAAATTAGGGTTATAATAGGAACTATCTAGAATCATCCTGCATGAAGAATAATATTAATCATATGACTCAAATTATTCAGAAAAAACAATCTTGAGGACTTCCTTCCTGAGGCTGCCAAGAATAAGTCATAAGATCAAGCCCCTAAGAAAGGAAATCCTCATGCATTAGTTGTTGTTCATTCTTCTCTTGACACTTGGATTGTAGATTAAGGTGATTCACATCATATTCCAAACACAAAGGATATTCTATCTTATGTAACGACATTCTTGGGACCTCCTATCCTCATGGGGGGTGACTCTCTAGTCGAGGTCACCGAAAAAGGAAGAGTGGAACTATATCATGGAAGATTTGAGAACATTATTTTTGTTCCTAAAATTTCTGTGAATATTTTCTCAGTATACCATATTACACACACAAGCTCAAGAAAAGAGGTGGAGTTCACACCAGACTCCGTGTCCATTTTCGACATGCAAGATAACTCCAAAATTTCTATCAGGGAGGTAAATCATAAATATTGGTTACATACTTTTACTAAGTTTATTGAACCTAATTCCTTTGTACTACTTACGCATTCTAATGACAGTATTATTTTATGGCATGAGAGGTTTTTTCACTTGAACTTCGGGTACATATAACAACTTGGAAAGAAGGGGATGGTCATCGGGTTACCTGATATCCATTTTTCTGAAGGGGTTTGTGAAGGATTTGTCCTTGGAAATCATCCTCAAAAAATTTTTGAGAAAGGGAAGGCTCACAGAGCCTTCTCTCCATTGGATTTTATTCACAGTGATCTCATGGGTCCATTCCCACATCCATCCATTGGTAAGGAAAGGTACATGCTTAGATTTTTGGATGATTACTCACGTTGTAATTGGGAATTTTTTCTCAGATATAATTCAGAGGTATTTGAGCACCTAAAAGCATTCAAGTCACTTGTTGAGACTCAATCAGAGAGAAAGATCAAAACCCTCTGTACAAATAATGGGGGGGATTATATCAAAAGAGAATTTCAAAATATTTGTCTTGAAGCCATGATACAATTGCAGCATACAATATCATATTCTCCACAATAGAATGGGGTTGTTGAGAGGAAGGAAAAATCTCTCAAGGAGATGGCCTCTTCCAAGTTACATGCAAGGTCACTTCCTCAGAATTTTTGGCTTGAGGCGCTTAACTGTGTCAACTACATCCAGAACATATCCCCTCACAGATATATCAAGGATCAGACTCTTTTCGAGGCTTGTAATGAAAACAAACCAGAAGTCACCCACTTTTGTATCTTTGGATCACGAGCATGGGCCCATATTCCCTCTAAGAAAATAAAATCACTAGATCCAAAGATTGTTGCATGTAATTTTGCTGGCTACCCAAACAGTGTGAAAGGATACATACTTATTGATCCCTCTATAGACCAACTCATCATTGAGCATAATTTTCAATTTGAGGAAATTCTTTCGCACACTCCATAGAAGGCGCATGCATATACTCTTGTCATTCCACCGTGCATCATGATCTGAGATGCATCTTCACATTCAGACTCCACTTCATATCTAAGTTTTGATAGAGATTCAAAGGATTCAGATAATTCATATGCAAAGTCATTACATGCATATGAGGAGCCAATGCAGATTACGAAGTGGGAACAATACACACTTGAGGATGCAAGAGACCTTGTTGGGGATCCATAAGATCCGAGGAGGAACATATCTCAGTATGAGGTTCCTCCTCATGTACTCACTGCCACTAAGCCCATGATTCCTTCACATTGTTATATGGTTTAGTATTCAAACCCACAGACCTACAGAGAGGTTGCAAGGAGGCCCTTCTACGAAGCATCCATGCAAAATGAATACAAATATCTCCTCGAGAACCAGACTTGGGATCTAGTTCCACTTCCTTCAAAAATGAATCTTTTCAAATGCATATGGGTCTACAGGACCAAAAATCATAAATATCGGTTACAAACTTTACTAATTTTATTGAACCTAATTCCTTTGTAATACTTATCCATGCTAATGATAGTAGTATTTTATGGCATGAGAGGTTTGGTCACCTGAACTTCAGGTACATATAACAGCTTGGAAAGAAGGGGACGGTCACCGGGTTACCTGATATCCATTTTTCTGAAGGGGTTTGTGAAGGATGTGTCCTTGGAAAGAATCCTCAAGAAAATTTTGAGAAAGGGAAGGCTCACATAGCCTCCTCTCCATTGTATCTTATTCACAGTGATATCATGGGTCCATTCCCACATCCTTCCATCGGTAAGGAAAGGTACATGCTTAGATTTTTTGATGATTACTCACATTGTTATTGGGATTTTTTTCTCAGATAGAATTCAGAGGTCTTTGAGCACCTAAAAGAGTTCAAGGCACTTTTTGAGAATCAATCAGAGAGAAATATCAAAGCCCTCTGTACAAATAATGGGGGGGAGTATATCAAAAGAGATGTTCAAAATATTTGTCTTGAAGCCAAGATACAGTTGCAACACACAATACCATATTCTCCTCAACAAAATGGGGTTGTTGAGAGGAAGGAAAAATATCTCAAGGAGATGGCCTCTTCTAAGTTACATGCAAGGTCACTTCCTCATAAATTTTGGGTTGAGGCACTCAACTATGTCAAATACATCCAAAACATATCCCCTCACAGATCTATCAAGGATCAGACTTTTTTCGAGGCTTGGAATGAAAAAAAACCATAAGTCACCCACTTTTGTATCTTTGGATCACAAGCATGGGCCCATATTGCCTCTAAGAAGAGGAAAGAACTAGATCCACAGATTGTTGCATTTATTTTTGTTGGCTACCCAAACAATGTGAAAGGATACATACTTATTGATCCCTATACAGACCAACTCATCATTGAGCATAATGTTCAATTTGAGGAAAGTCTTTCGCACACTCCATAGGAACCGCATGCATATACTCTTGTCCTTCCACCAGTTCGAGATGATGAGTATTCACATTCAGAATCAACTTCAGATCTGAGTTTCGATACATATTCAAAGTATTCAGAACATTCATATGAAAAGTCATTACATGTAGATGAGGAGCCAGAGTAGATTCCCAAGTGGGAAAAATCCACACTTGAGGATGCAAGAGATCTTGTTGGGGATCCAGAAGATCCAAGGAGGACCATATCTCAGTATGAGGATCATCCTCATTTACCCACTTCCACTAAACCCATGATGCCTTCACATTGTTATATGGTTCAATATTCAAACCCGCAAACCTACAGAGAGGTTGCGAGGAGCCCCTTCTGGGAAGCATCCATGAAAAAGGAATACAAATCTCTCCTCGAGAACCAGACTTGGGATCTAGTTCCACTTCCTTCAGAAAGGAATCTTTTCAAATGCATATGGGTCTACAAGAAAAAAAAGGAAGTGTATAGACAAGTGAGAAGACACAAGGACAGACTAGTTGCCAATGTATTTAAATATATACACAAGATTCACTATGATGAGACTTTTTCTCCATTATCAAAGTTGGATTCTATCAGGTTGACTCTTTCCATTGGAGCAGTTAGGGGATGGAAAATGCATCAGATGGATGTGAATAATTATTTTATTCATAGGGATCTCTCAGAGGATATTTATATGGAGCAACCACCTGGATTCATACAAAATTCATATTTATTGTGATGACTCAAAAAGTCACTCTATGGCCTCAAGAATGCTCCTAGATAATGGTACGTAAAGATGGACTCCTTATTGCTCTAAAATAATTTTTTCATATGAAAATATGATCCAAATGTCTACATGTTGAGGACCACTAACTCACTTCTGATCCTAGTTCTATATGTGGATGATATTTTGATCACCGACGACTCGGTTTCAGTGATTTCCTCAGTAAAGGGCATTCTTCATGATAGGTTTTCAATGACAAACATGGGTCCACTCCATTTCTTTATTGGTCTTGAGATGATCTAGGATGCATTAGGAATCAAGCTATCTTAGGCTAAGTATGCTCAGGATCTCTTGGAGATATTCCACATGACAAACCGCAAGTCTACACCTACACCTTTCTTATCTGGGGTTAGACTTGAGGATTGTCAGGATACACCAGTGGTGGACAACACCTTGTATCAAAATCTTGTGGGGATTATTATGTATCTCACCCACATCCGACCAGATCTATCATATGCAGTAGGGGTAGTATCCAGGTACATGCAGGAGCCACATGAGTTACACTGGAAGGTTTCCAAGTGCATCCTTAATTATGTTCAAGGGACCATTAGTTATGGGATCCACTATGTAGTAGGTTTCAATTTGGATCTCATAGGCTTCACTGATTCTAATTGGGTTGGTGATGGCACTGATCTCAAGTCCACATATGGATACACTCTCAGTTTGGGTTCAGGGATTATCTGTTGGTTGATAAAGAAGCACTCTGATATTTCTCTTTCTTCAGTTGAGGTCGAGTACAGAGGAGTAGTTAACATTACCATACAGGCATTGTGGCTACATAAATTCCTTGCATAATTGGGCATCTAGTTCCAAATATCGTCTGTCATTTGGTGTGAAAACCAGAATACGCTCAAGTTTTACAGAGACCCAGTGTAGCGATAAAAAACAAAGCATATCGAGATCCATATGAAATACATCATAGGTATAGTCCACAAGAGGATCATTGACCTGTAGTTTTGTCCTTCCTCTGAAAATAATGTAGACATCTTCACTAAGAATATCATTGAGAAGAAGTTTCACTCTCAGTGTGGTCATCTTGCAGTGAAGGGCACAATTACCTAGAAATTGTATTTCTCTTATTTTGATACATTGTATTTTGAGGGGGTGTCTTTTCCCATGATGTTTTCCCTCTTTCATCACTTCATTTAAGTGTTCATTAGTTGCATTGTTCATGGGTACCTAACATGGCCTTTGTTGTTGGGACCCATGCATTTTGTATACTCCCTAGTAGTGTTCAAGGAAGTTGTATTAGATATTATGCACACCTAGGATGTTTGGATATGTTGAGGGTATCTCAGTCTGAGATATTCTCCCCTCATTGAGAATATTCTCCCCTAGACAAGGGTGCCACATACTCTCCAGTCAATTCTCAATTATTGTTCAGTTAGACTTGTTAAGTGAAGAGTTTTGTGTCAATATTGGTTTTATCACCAAGTGTTTCATGTTAACCTCAGGATCATCACCGGTAAGGTGCATTCCACATGTGTGAGTGATATTATCCTCATTTCACTCTGGTTTGACTAGTTAACTGACGACCGCATGGCCAGTGAACTAGGACAAGGTGGAAGTTGACTCCAGTGACTGCCAATTTGTGTCATATCTCTCTAGAACACTCCTAATGTGCATTATTTGACTACTATGGTGAGTTAGTTGTGTGATATAGAGTATATCACTTGTATTGTATCATTTTTATAATTCGGTTAATAGAAATTCTTTCATTCTTTCCTCCATTTTTGTCTTCTCTTCACACTATTTGCAAAATGTGTATGTTTCATTGTTATTTTGTGCATATATCTCAAAAACTTTACAAATTCAAGGCAATGCAAGGAAATGTAAGGCAATGAGAGGCATGGCAAGGAAATGCAAGGCATGGAAAGACAAGGCATAGCATGGCATGGAAAGGCAAGGAAAGACATGGCAAGGCTAGGAAAGGCTATACATGGAAAGGAAAGGCATGGAAACACATGGCAAGGCAAGGTCTAGGTCTAGGTATGGCAAGGAAATGCATGGAAACGCAAGGCAAGGCATCGAAAGAAAAGGAAAGGCAAGGAAAGGAAAGGAAATGCAAGGCAAGGCAAGGCAAGGCATGGAAAGAAAAGACATGGCATGGAAAGACAAAGAAAGAATTGGATATGCAAAATTAAACATGACTAATATGACTTATCAATAATTTATTGTTAATTGGATGGACACATGGTTTCTAATTTACAACAAACTTCTCAATAAAAACAAGCATATTTTGTTATAAAAATTATATGCTAGGTTCCTTTTGGCAAAGTGGATTAATTATTTAGATATAAGAAATTTTGATGCGGTAAGTGGGGGGTTAGTGTAGTGATACATTAAATAACTACACATATAGACAAAAAGAATATAATAGTTTTTTTTTTTTTTTAAATAATCCTATCAATAATAAATGTCTTCACTATGCATAGTATACTTTCATACATACTACTTACATATTCCCATATTATATTATCAATCCATTTTTGTAGTGGTTTTTCTCGGCATAAAATATTAATAAAAACTATCCATTTTCATGAAATTTTGTGAATTTTTTTCTAGATTTTTAGAAAAAGAGTTTTGTTTTTTGTGATTCACCATTCCACAGTGATATATATGGTATTAGATCTTCCTAAATATGAGAATATATAATGATACCTCTTAGTCCATGGTTTCATTTAATAAAGAAATTTTCCATGATAGGTTCTCATAGTTATGAAGGAATTAATTGGATGTTTATATTGAAACGTGAATAAGTTAGTGATATCAACAATATGGAATACATTTTGTAGATGAATTTTCAAATGTTAAGTAATTAGTAAAAGAGCATAATAGAGTTGTCTTTTAACGATAGATACCACTTGTTGTATTGTATTCCATATTAAGAAATTATTTACCTATTCAAACACTTTGATGCTAATCATTATTATGGTTTTGTATGAATTTTAATCAGGTGAAATGAATTAATAATTAGAGGTGTAAACTCAAGAAGGACACCTAAATCTGGATATTGTTTTATTGAAGAAGTTTGATTGTTAAATTAGTTGAAATTTTGTGTTTAACCTAAAAGGATATATAATATAAATCGCAAGGAGAGGAAAGGCTAGACATGGAAAGGCATCGAAAGACAAGGAATGGAATGACATGGCATGGCAAGAAAGACATGGGAAGGCTAGGCAAGGTTAGACATGGAAAGACAAGGTCTAGGTCTAGGTCCATGTATAGGTATGGAAAGGAAATGAAAGGAAATGCAAGGCAAGGAAAGACATGGAAAAACATGGAAATGAAAGGCATTGAATGGAATGGAAAGGCAAGGCATGGGATGGCATGGAAAGGCAAGGCATGGAATGGAAATTAAAGGCAAGGCAATGCAAGGCATGGCATGGCATGACATGGAAAGGTAAGGCATGGCATGGAAACTCAAGGCAAGGAAAAGCAAGGAAATGAAAATCAAGGCTAGACATGGCAAGGCAAGGAAAGGAAAGGCATGGAAAGCCAAGGAAAGGCAAGGAAGTGCAAGGTAGAGAAAGGATAGACATGTTAATGCAAGGAAAGGAAAGGCATGGCATGGCATGGAAAATAATGGAATGGAAAGACATGGAAAGACAAAGCAATGAAATGTACAACAAGACAATGCATGGAAAGGAAATGCAATGAAAGTCAATGAAAGACATGGCCTGGCAAGTCA
Source organism: Picea sitchensis (assembly GCA_010110895.2). Classification (NCBI taxonomy): domain Eukaryota; kingdom Viridiplantae; phylum Streptophyta; class Pinopsida; order Pinales; family Pinaceae; genus Picea; species Picea sitchensis. The sequence continues at coordinate 54,458 of SNQJ01S0013504.1, forward strand.
AGACAAGGAAAGGAAAGGATAAACATGGCAAGGAATGGTAAGGAAATGAAGTGCATGGCTAAGACAAGGCAAGGTATGACATGTCAAGTCAAGGAAAGTCAAGGTAATGAAAGGAAAGGAAAGGCTATACATGGAAATGAATGGAAAGGAAATACATGGCATGGGAAGGAAGGGAAGGCCAAGACATGGAAAGGATAGACATGGTAAGGAAAGGTAAGGAAAGTAAAGGCATGGCAAGGCATGGAAATGAAAGGTCTAGGTATATGTCTAGATATAGGTATGGAAAGTAAAGGAAAGGCATGGCAAGGAATCGTAAATAAAGGAAAGGCATGGAAATGAAAGGAAAGGAAAGGAAATGGGGATGAATTATAATGAGAACTACTTCAAAGACTAATTCATAAACTCTTTCTGGAGTTAAGGAACATTTTGCTGAATATTTTTGTGTGCATTGATTTCAACTCATGGATTATTATATTGTTGGTTTGAAATCTTAGGCATCTAGTAAGGATTTCCATTATGTCAAGTTATCTTATGTGATTGAGTAAATAACTTACTTTGTTATCTTTAGTGAATAGTTATATGTTCTTTATTGATTTGTCTCTCTTATTTTTTGTAATAGGTATGTTGTCATTTAATGCATTAATTTTTGTAGAATTAATTTTGTGTCAAAAGTATGAATCAAATGGGAAATTGTTTGTGATGTTTATGTAGGTTTCTCCCTTTATAAAATAGTGTAAATCTATGTCTCTTAGGAATATCCTTGTAGCGGTATTTTTCTATGGAATTGGCTCTTAGAATAATAGAGTTATGAAATTGTTTCTATCTACTGTTTCTGGGAATTATATTTTGAGAATAGATTTTTTTAAATCCATTTAGATTAGATTTATTTCTTGCAATTTCATATATAACAGAAAAGAGTGGAAATTGAAACACTTCAAAATTCATACATTTATCAACATAAAATAAACAAACAATGAGAATATATATATATATATAGATAGATAGATAGATAGATAGATAGATAGATAGATAGATATACACACACAAAATGTGCATTCATCTAAACTGTACATTTTTTACAAAATGGAACATATTTCCCAATATAAAAAATGACAACAAGTTCCCTAACACAAAAAACTACCATATGGTGGCCTCGATACAAATGTTCGACAACACATGTATTCCAATGGAGGATGAACACCTTCAGTAACCACCCAAACAACCAGATAAAATATCAACACATCGATTTTTTGATGTGGTAAAACCCCTACGGGGAAACATCCACAACCCCAACCAACACGACCACTTGAAGCAATTTATTAATGAAAAATAAAAATATTTCAGAGATATTTTGCAAGAGAGTTTATCATAATTGATCATCGAAAAATGACCCTCCATTCTCTTTAAATAGATATCATGGACCAACTGGGTGTTAAGCCGCCAATCAATGTAGCCATTAAGATCAAGGAGAATATGAACCATCAGATCACTCTATGTCAGGAACATATTGTGACCATCGGATTTCCTAACTACAAATGCATACTGATGAATACTAAATAAACACAATTTTACCTAATGACACATTAGACCAAGTAGATCTTAACTAACTCCTAAGTTTCTAAATATCCTAACATCCTGCCTTAAGAATAACTTGGGATAGGATTGAAGGATTTACAAAAGTGACACAATAGGAGAAGGAAGGAGGCATTAGAGCTTATCCCCCCTTAATGAAAACTTCCTAAACTCCTAACATAGATCGAAGTTTGGAAAAATTCACTTCTGTAAGAGACTTTGTGAAAATGTCTACAACTTGATATTTTGTAGGAAAAAAGAGCACTTCAATAACTAGATCATGAATGATCTTTCTGGTGAATTGCATGTGAGCTCAATGTGTCTTCTACGCTAATGTTGAATTGGGTCTTTGGAAATATTGATGGGACTCTGATTTTCACACCAAAGGCTATTTGGATGTAGCTGCTGGAATCCAAACTCTAAAAGGATCTGTCGAAGCCAAAAAGATTCATGACTTGCATTTATTATTGCTCGGTACTCTACTTCCGCTGAAGAAAGTGAAATAGCCTATTATTTCTTACAGGCCCAAGTGACAGGTCTTGAACCAATGCTGAAAACATAACCTACAATAGACTTTCGATCATCAGTGTCGTTGACCCAATCTGAATCAGTGAAACCAACCAATAAAGGATTCCCCTCTTAACTGTAATGTATCCCGAACTGAATTGTACCCCGAACATACCAAATTATCCTTTTAGCTTATTTCCAATGTATTTCATGGGGTGTTTGCATATACCGGGAAACAAGACCAACAACAAAGGAAAGATCATGATGGTTATGATTCAAGTATAAGAGGCTATCAACTAACTGACAATACAAAGTGGCATGAACCTCAAGAAATCCCCATGAAAGAAGGTGGATTCAACATCCATATGATGGACCTCCCATTTATGTGAGGCAACAAGGGAAAGAACAAGGTGGATGGAATTCATTTTGACTACAGGGGAAAATGTTTCATTATAGTCAATCCCTTCAACTTAGGAAAATTCTTTGGCAACTAATCAATTCGTTTTTCTTTCAACACTTTCATCTGATGCATACTTAGTTTTGTATACCCATTTACATTTGAAAAATTTTCTTCCTTTTGGAAGAGGTACAAGATCCCAAGTATCATTTTCCATTAAAGAATGATACTCTTCATTCATTGTTGTATCCCAATATGGATGACCTAAAGCTTCTGCAAATGTCTCTAGATCATGAGTCTCTGAAACTTGATCCAAAATAGAAGAGGCTTGTTGGAACTATGAACATTTCCAATGTTGATCTAAAGGATCACCAAAACGATCACCATTTTCTTCTCATGTTGAACGAACCCATCTAGGAAGTGATGGTGTTGGTCCTGGTTCAGGCTCAATGGACTCATATAGAGGAAGGTGAACATGAGGAGGTGGATTTTCATCCTCACTTTCATCATCTGAAGAAGAAACCAGAATAGGAACAGAAGAATGCATAAATGTTGAAGATGTCTCGAAGGCCGAAGAAGGCACAATCATTGAATTAGGCTCATAGGCCAAGAGATTTTCATCAAATTTAAAATCTATTCTAATAATAATTTCATTACAATGTGGTTGAAGAAGTTTGTAATATTTGGCATCCTCAGAATAACCAACAAATATACACTTCTCACTTTTAGGCTGCAATGCTTTCCTTTTCTCATCAAGAATGTGAGCCCATGTTATACTTCCAAATACACAGAAGTGACTTACACCAGGTTTAATTTTATTCCATGCTTCTTTCGATGTTATATTTTTAAGAGCCTTTATGGGAGTGTGATTTAGTATGTAATTTTCACAGTTTATGTCTTCTTCCCAATACTTTAGACTTGATCCCTTAGATTGGATCATACAATTAGTCATTTATTTTAATGTGTCATTCTTTCTCTCAGCAACACCATTTTGTTGTGGTGTATATGGAAAAATGTGTTTCATTTGGATGCCCAGTGCAGTGCAATAACTTGTAAAATTATTGTTCACATATTCACCTCGATTATCTGTTCTTAACCTTTCAATTTGATGTCTATATTTCTTTTCTACAAGGGCCTTGTAGGCCAAAAACTTGTCAAAAACTTTTCTCTTAAGTTTTAAGAAGTAAATCCAAGTACGTATGGAAAATTCATTAATGAAAGTTAATAAATACTTGTACCCAGAAAAATAAGGAGAAGAAAGTGGACCACACAAGTCACTGTGAACAAGATGCAAAGGGCCTGAGGCATGCCAAGAGGCACGTTTGTCAAAATTGTCCCGATGATTTTTTCCAAGAACACAACCTACACAAACACCATCTATGCATGAAACAAGAGGAAGACCAATCATCACTTGTTGATTATATAGTTGTTTCAATGAGCGGTAGTTTAGATGACCAGAACACTCATGCCAATTTTTTCTCGAGTCATCGCTATGAGCAACAAAAAATGATGGAAAATATGATGACCCAAAGTTGTCAAACTTGTACAACCTGGTAATATCATCAACAATTCCACTTGCAAGAACATGCTCAGGATCTTTGAGATCCTTGATTGCAACTCGGTGAGGTGAAAACTCTACAATTTTTCCTTCACCAGAATGAGTGACTTGATATACTGATAGAAGGTTACAAGAAATACTTGGAACACATAGAAATGACCATTATCTACTAGAACTCTTCCATATCCTACAACACTAAGAGATCTATCATCGCCAACAATTTTTTTCTTGGTGTTACATTCATTTAGAGTGGAAAATATGTCTTTCTCCTTAGACATATGATAAGATGCTCTAGATTCAATAAACCACTCATCAAAAGAAGAAGTAGAAGTTGCACTGAAGGAGAATCTAGAAGTAGAAAGTGAATGTCCATGAGAAGAAGAAGAAGAAGAAGAAGTATAATCAATATTGATATTGTGCTTCTTCATCATTTCTTCTAAAGTTTCCATCTTCTTGAAACATTTATACTCTTCATGACCATATTTCCCACAAAAGCTACAATGTCTGTCAGTCTTCTTATTTTTAGATTTTGCGCATTTGTCACCATTAGGAGTTGAAGTTGTCTGATAGGGTTTGGGACCCTCGTTTTGATTTTTTTGTAGTGAGGATGTTGCTTCTTGGGAATCTTTGGCTTATCTTTTTGTTGGGATACTAAGGATTTGTTTGAGGTACCTACAATGCTGATCACTCCAAGTTGTAAAAGATTATCTTGATATCTAATAAAAGAATCACAAAAGGACTCAAGAATGGGTTTTGCTAAGATTTTCCTAAAGCCTCTCTCATGGCATAAAAGGTAGATACAAACACAAAATATGCACTACCTAGCTTAGAAAGAATAATATAGATGCAATGCTCTTTCTCCAACTTTATATTACACTCTTCACATAAAATTCTAAGTGTTTTAAACTTAGATAGATATTCTTCAATGCAAGAAAAATAATTTGGACTTAAAGTCAATATCTGATTTTATAACTGATGTGCTCGAATAATAGTGTGTTTACCAAACATATATTAAATATTTTCCCAAGCTTCGTCGGGGTCATCAATTTCTTGAAGGTGGAACCTTAAATTATGAGAGATGGACATTCATATCATTCCACATGCTTCATCATTCTTATTAGCCCATTTGATTTTTTTTTCATCATCAATGGGTTCTTTTTCCTTTCCTAAGGTAATCTAGTACATGCCTTTACTTCTTAATAAATCCTCCATATGGGATTTCCATTAGAAGTAGCTGGTGCTGGTAAGAGAAATATCACTAGAAGAATCCATATTAAATATGTAGATAATATGGATTTTAAAAATGAAACTAATGATATGGATGAAAATATATCGAAAAATTAGGCAGTTTAAAAAAAACAGCACTACAAACAGATTTCGCAAGTGAAAGTTATTCCCTTTAAAAAAAAACATAAATGGTAAACAAAGAGTTGCGTGGAAAGTAGAGGTTGGTCCACATGGTAATACCCCTGCAAATAACCTCACTTTTACAAATACATTGCTTTATGAAGTCACCCACTTTTATAAAAAGAAACGGGGATCACTTTTACAATGAAGTTACTTTATAAAAGAAAGTTGCATGAAAAACAAATAACTTTAAAATAAAATATTAAATCTACTTATAGTGATTCACTTTTATAGTTGAAGTGAAATACACTTTACAATGGATACATGGATGTTTTTAAAAAAATAAACAAAAAAGAGACTTAACTCAAGACCTCTTACTTAATAAAGAAACGTTTAACCAAGTGAGCTAGCAAAACATATTGTATTGTTTAGAAGGAGGATTGGGGTTGTTATTGTTTTTGTTGATGATGATGATGTTGAAGACAACCTTGGAGAGCATGCACAAAAAAAAAACTTTTCACACAAGAAAAAAATTTCACTTCTCGATGATAAAAAGGGTTAGATCTCCTTTAGCTTACCCGGAAAATACACCTTTTCCTATTTGTTTTTTATTTTTCGAGATCAAAGAGGGTGTGGGGAAAAGAGCATATGCACATTTAAAAGAGTAGAAACCTAGAAACAAACAATATAAAACCGAAATAATACTTTGCAAAAAATTAAAAATGGCGTATTTAGGCTTATACCTCTGGATCTGACTGAAATGGCCATATCTTGGGAAAATGGAAACCTTTTTGAGTAAAAAGAAAAATATTCCTAAGTGAAATGAGCGCTCCAAATGTAATCAAATAGTCCTATGATCCCAAAAATGTACATAAATGGAAGAAACCAGATATGGGGAAACTCAAATTCACGATCTCGATCTACAATGGGAGAGGGTCTTCAAACAGGCTCTGATACCATGTTAGACAACACATGTATTCCAATAGAGAATAAACACCTTAAATAACCACTCACACAAGCAGATCAAAGATCAACACACTGATGTTTTGATGTGGTAAACCCCTAAGGGGAAACATCCACGACCCCAACTAACATGACCACTTAGAGTAGTTTATTAATGCAAAATAATAAGATTACAGATAGATTTTACAAGAGAGTTTCTCGCAATTGATCATCGACAAATGATCCTCCATTCTCTTTAAATAAAGATCATGGACAAATCATGTGTTAAGTTTCTCACAATCGATCATCGAAAAATGACCCTCCATGTTCTTTAAATAGAGATCATGGAAAATCATGTGTTAAGACACATATCAATGTAGTCATTAAGATCGAGGAGAATATGAAGTATTGAATCACTCTATGCCAAGAACATTTCGTGACCTTCGAATTTCCTAACTAAAAATGCATACTAATGCATACTAAAGAAACACACTACAAAACACACTTTTACCTAATGACACATTAGACCAAGTAGATATTAACTAAATCTTAAGTGTTTAAATATCCTAACAATAAAATGGAAATAATTTTTCACTCATTTACCACTTCCACCCTTGCCACCCTCAAGAGAATCTCGGAAATAAATATTTCTTCTCTTTCTTGAAGAAGCACCTCGAGTGGTTTTTCACCTGGGTGTGGTTCGTCGCTCCAAAGACTAGACAAGAAAAAATATGGTTATAAGTTTTTTTCCACAATGAATTAAAAGAGTTACAAAATTATACTTTGTAATTCAACCTAAGGAAACTCACTGCAAATGGTACTGACAATCACAAGGGTGTTACCCTCCTCTACGACCCTAATCTCTCAGCAATGCCACCCTGCGTCAATTACAAGGATCAAATCGGGAAATTTAAAAACAAATATGCATAAAATCAATTCCATTCATGATATATAAAAATTGATTATCAACACATTATCTCACAATGAATAACTCAGGCAATGATGGAGAGTCAGTGGCAAGTGGAGCACTCAATTGTACAACATGATCTGAGGAAACATATATTGTGGCAGCCTCGATGGATGGAAAAAATGGAAATGGTGGTGGGGTGGGTGGTGTATGGGTGCATCCAATGTGGATGGATGCAATGGAAGAGGTGGTGTGGGTCAGTGGCAAGTGGGTGAAGCCACTAAGGATGCATGGAATATTAAATATGGTAGGGGTGAGTGACAATGAACCCCCATGGGTTGTACAAGGGACGACATAACCCTTGGCCTGGAAACAAGTAACCCAAAATTCATGACAGGGTTCCCAAGGAATGAACCAGTACTGTAACTGGAGAAAATATTAGCAAATTTCATACAAATTAATAATATTGTTATTAGTACAAAATAGTAAAATTCAACAACATAAATACAATAAATTTGATATTTAAACAAAATTTGAATCAACACATGATACCTGTGAAGTGGGTGACTTGTCCATCCCAGGTGGACAGTGCTCGACATGTATGGTATCGCAACCTATAGAAACACAAGAACATTATATTTGAGGATGCCAGAAAATAAAGAAATCACTATGGTGAGTTTATCAAATGTGACATATACATGTGTATGTGGTACACAGAATGAGCAGGTTGTCTCTATTGTAGCATCGAGAGTGGAGAGAGACACTAATGCATCTATCGATGTAGAGTGTCTGCTATAGGGGCATATAAACTAGAAAACATCATACAATAAAATATCGAAATAAATACACATAATACTATATAAATATATAACGATGAAGAACATAGAGATGGTTAAGATACAAACCTCCTCCATGAAGCTCTAATATCCATTCATCTCCATAGGCCAATAAGAACTCTTCTTGCAACTCGAGCATATATGAGGCTCACATGAATGATTTGTTTGTCCATGTTCCCTCTCATCATTGCACTCTAGTCTAGGGTTTGAAGGTTTCACCCCTCTACCAATGTCACCATCAGGCACCTCCTACCGAGATAGTGCAACAAAACTACCATGTTGCACTAGACTCTGATTCAAGGGTGATAAAGCTACATGTTCTTGCTATATTCCCTCTGTAATGGGGGGATGTTGAGAAGGGGAGTTAGGCATTAACTTAGTGGGGAGAGGACCTAGCATGGGATCACACCCAGCATACTCTCGATCCTGTTTGGACCCTCGACCCACCCCCTAGAAATCACCAATGTCGAAGTAGTTTACATGGTGACCCAAAATAAATTCGTCCCATAATTTCTTCAAGAAATATAAAGGCACCTCCCTATTATTGCAAGGAGGTTTATCAAAGAGCATGAACCACCTATCCATCCAGTTATCAAGAATATGTGGGTGGATGCACCAGTCCCATACAAATACATTTCTTGCTGACAGGTGGTTGTACTCCAGATCTAGGATAAATAAATAGAGACATTAAATCTTGTTTTTAAATATTCAAGTCTCTAACTTGGTTTTTATTGAGTCCAGTCCTGTAATACTTGAACATACTAGACTTGTGTTCAGAAATAGTAGTTAATTTCCCTTGGGAACTTGCAATGGACGATAAAATGGCGTCGAATGAAGTGGCCAAAGTCACTCGGCTAGGCCCTCTTGTACCCCTTAATTCATGGACAAGAGATCTCAAAGTGCCCAACGCCTCATCAATTTGCGTGTTTATGTTTGGTGGTTGTAGTGGGTTGGGGTTTTTGCACCTCGGTGTGCTTTTGTGGGGTTTTCATTGTCTCTAGGTTCCATATTAATAATATCTATTGTAATTTAATAAGGCATGGCATATAAATTAGGTCATTTTTAAAATAAAAATAGAAAATTACAAAAAACATGCAAATAAATAGTTTAAGAAATTTAAAAATAAATAAAATAATCACGTGCACATGCATGCATTATTTTATATTCATAATAAATTTTCATTTTCCATTGAAAACACTATGACAATTTGATAGATGAAGAATATATGATAGAATAAAAAATGCTTATACCATCAAGAAGGATGATGAAATGATACAATTATTTCCATTGAAGGATGAAGACCCTAGAGAAGTGTTTCTAGTGTTTGAAATTTCTTAAGCATGGTTAAACAAATGAAGGAACATTATGATGTTGTTTAGAGAAGAGTTGAGCAAGGAATACAACAAAAAGATGAAGTTGAAAGATCTTGGAAACATGCAATTTTTAGGACATGCAATATTTTCTAAAGGGGTATGTAGACATTGTGCAAAACGAAAATTCCAATGGCTTGTCACCTAAGAGGAGAATTGTGTGTGACATAAAATTGATTATGGGCATGGTCTTGTAATCAATTTTTGCATAAGATGGGTTTTATGAAGAGAGTAAATTCTAATTAATAGGTAGCATAGTTGTTGTCAAAGGTATATTGATCGGGGAAAGTATGAGCTTGTGTATGGTTTCAATATTGACACAAAATAGGGATGGTTATTGTAGAATGTGTATATATAGTCTATAATTGAATAAGATCACATCCAAAAATAGATTTCCTTTACTGAGTATGGATTATTTGATGGACAATTTGTGTGGTACCAAATATGTTTTTGAGATAAATATCAAGACCGGGTATCAATAAACTAGAATTAAAGAAGGTGGTGAATGGAAATTTGCATTCAATCCAAGAGTACTATGAGTAATTAGTTATGTAATCTAGGATGACTAGTGTGCCAAGTACAATTGTGGTACAATAATGTAGTTGATGACGATTTTTTTGATATTATACACTTGTAAGTTTGTGGATGATATTTTGATATACAATGAGAGAAAATATGAGCATCTAGAACATATAACATTGATGTTTGAGACCTTGGTTAATGTTGGCACGGGGGTAGAACTACTGTTCAACGCTTCAACAATGCACCAACAAAACCCTAACTATCGACCCTTTTGGCAACACCTGCAAAGAAGATGAAGTCTCACCTGAGGTAGAGGCAGGGGGGGTTGCAGGACTCAAGTGTCTACAACCTAGATGGGACACAAATCTTTGATTACCACACTTAACAGAGAGCTTAGCCAATAACATACATTAATTCTTAAACCTTATTCACATCGCACGTTAAACCCTTATTACATATCAGCGCATTAATAATCAAGATTAAGAACATCTAATCATTTAGCACATAACATCAACTCAGATTTAACATTCATCATACATAAGCACTAAGCATCCATAGATCTATCTATCATACATCAAGATCCATGTACTAAGCAAATAAATACATAGACAATATGAACAATATTGCACAAAGCACATCAACATTGGATATATGTGGTTCACCCCAGTGTGGGGCTACATCCACCAACTCTTCTTCTTCTTTATTAGTCTTCAAGGTTTCTATATTATTTGGCTCATATGCACAAAGCCACAGAGCTCAACTTCACACTAGATAGGTGATCTGCACACAACACACTAGATCCACCTTCCTCAAAACCAAGTCAAGGCACAAAGAGAACTCCTTGATAGTACAAATCCCTACATACACCGTCTGTGCACCAAGCAACTTACATTCTCTTGCACTAAGCCAATTAAAAGTCTTTGCACATACCTAACACTTACACCACTTCTTACATCGCTTAGCTATATATTTATACATTTACAATGAGGCATAAACATGGGTAAACCCATGGGCCGACATCCCATACCCATTACATAAATCCTAATAACCGAAAAAGCCCGCAAAACGAGTGAGATCCCATGATCTCAGCTCCGCCTGGGCGCTCCATCTTCGACCAGCCTGTTGAAGTCCCAAAAATGGTCAAACAAAACCAATGTTCTCTCAAAACTTGGTCGAGGGCCAACAAGCTCCCAACACTCACCTGTGACTCGTCTCGAGTCACTCAAATCTGGGCAGGGTTTCTTTGAAGGCCTCGAGATTAGCTCGAGATGCCTCGACTTGTTTCTTCGCTAGAGTCTTTTGCTTGGAAAACTCCTAAATTACTTGCTCAGTAATAGGACCTCCTAGACACTGTTCCACTATCGCAACTATTTGGTCTAGCTGTGAGCCATGTCCTTCAACTTCTTCCAAAATCATGCAGCCTTCATCCTGCACCGGCTGGAGTCTTTGTGTCACTTCCATAACCTTTCCCTAGATAGAAGTAACCTATTGTTGGACTACGCATTGCTCCTGTGACCTCTTCATCTTCTCAATGGTAGTAAGAAGATTCAGTTGTGCTTGTACGGTGGATGCTTGTTGCTTTGACTCCTGAAGTTGTGCCTCCATTTTCCTCAACGCCAGATCTTCTGCAAGGTGTTCATAGGTCTACGCACTTCGATCACTTAATTTCTTACACTTTGAGGTGAGTGCCCTAATTATTTCTACTGCGTTCCTGGTAGCTTCTTCCCTCTGATTGTGCACTTCTTACGGAGTTCTCGACACTTCTTGGATTTCTAGATCCATTAATCTTGCTTGAAGCTGCTAAATGGCTTCAACGAGATTTCCCACTTGCATCTTGGCTGACTCTTCTTCCTCTTGCTCCAAGACTGACACAGAGCGAAGTGCTCTAGTCACTGCCTCTTTAACCACAGTTTTATCTGTAAGCAACTAGTCTTTTTCTTTCTGCATCTTCTCTTTGCCCTCTTCGAACTTCGCTCTAATTTCATCGTTCTCTTTCTACGCAACTCGAATTTTCTCTAAGGCCTCCTCCTTTTCTTTTTGGACTCGAAGAAGTCAAGACTCGGTTTCATCTGCTATCCTTCGTAATTGGGTGGGATCATCCCCCAATTTTACACTTTCTGATGATGATGACGCAATATACACTACACAACTCGAGTAGATGGATTGTTGTATGTCTTTGAGCTCCTTATCTATTCTATCATACCGTGTTTCTTGATTTTCTTCATGTCTCTATAGGATATCTTCTGAAGTGTCTTCTATGGCTACGATGATGAGATCTACATCATCCACTTTGAGCACATTCTGCGACTGAGGCTTGTTGGCTCGGGTCTTCTTCTGTGCTGAGGGTTTCTACAGAGAAACCTTCCTTTTCTTCAATGTCTCGACCTCTCTAAGGGGATCCTTTGGCAGTGTCACTTCGCCTTTTTATTTATTGTATCCTTCTTCCCCTCCTTCCTCTTGGTTCACTTCGTCTCCTCCTCCTCCTGCAGGTGAGTCAGGCACAGTTTCCTCCGATGCACTATCCTTCTCATCACTTTCTATGTTTTGTACTTCCTCCTTCTCCTTTTTCTTCGCACTGCTCTGTCCATAATACTCAGTTTGGGTGACCAAAGGACTTTCGATGATGTCGGGTTCGGAGAGTTATGCATCTTCGACTGGTATAAGGAATTATTTTGTCCATTCCTTAGTGATGTCTTCCATGTCTTCCTTGGTCAATTTATAGTAAGACTGTAGATCCTCCTTACTGTCATCCCTGCGCGCAGTGATGTAGATGAAGTTTCGATCTGCGTGGAACTTCACGAACAGTCTGTATTAATGCAAGGTATTCAGGGTCATTTGGGGGAATGATTAAATGGTGTGCATCAACTGTAGGTAATAGCCATGGAACACTACATTCAATTGCCAATGTTTTTCCATATCGCTCGTGTACCACAAGGTGGAGAACCTTGCAGCCAATGACTCTGATGGCTTGACTTCGGGAAATGTCACTCCCTCCGATATCTTCCAAGAAACAAATGCAATTAAAATCAGTAACCAAATGAAATGAAACTCATAGCCTTGGTCCTGCGCTTTGCGACAGTCCTTCTCCAACTCATTGATGAGGTAACTTGCCCAGTTCATCTTCATTCCTTCGACACATTTCCCTGCAAGGTCCACTACGAACCCTGTGACTTGTGTTGGCATGTTATTTCTGACAATCTTGTCTGCTATAAGCTGAAAATCTAGGCGCACTGCACCATCCTAGATGGAGGCTACCTTTTAGCCTCACTTCCCCTTCTCTACATCGCCATAGGCTTCCTTTATACATTGTTCCAAGGAGTGATCTGACGTCTTCCCTGGGTAGAACTGGTGAGGGTCCGGTCCTTGCATGCTCAGTCTTGTGATCAAGTGGATCAGTGATGGATCCACAGTCACACACTTGTCAAGCCACAAATAAATTCCATGGTAGCACGATAGGAGGAGTTTAATGCAAGCATTAACCTGTTGATGTCGACCGAAGTGAGGGATCTTCATCACGTTCAATATCGAGGAGTGCATGAGATCCTTAATCCATGGTTGGGAGACTATATTGGGATTCTTCCCAGTCATCTTCATCAAGTATCTATGTGGTGCGAGCATCACATAGTTCTTCCGATCTCCGAGGTTGAAGTCACTGATCTTGAGAGCTGGGATCAGTCCCAACTGAGGTCCAAGTGCATGTATCCCCTTCGGGAGGTACGCAACGATCAATGTGTATTTGAAATAACGTGGGACACTGTCACGATTAATTGTGCTAGTCAAAGGTAGGATGTAGTTCAACAAGACAGATAGGATATGCTTCGCGTTAGCCAGATCATCGAGTTGTTTTCTTCGTTTCTCAACAGGGCAGCTCAAACTCCGTCCAATCGATGGGGATGCTTGCAATCTGCCAGTCGATGCTGCTTGTATTCCTATAGACATGACTTTCTTAGTCATGAGATCCATGAGAATTTCCTCCACCGACTTCTCTATTGCACTACGTTCGCCCGACATTCACCCTTGTAATAAAATAAATCGGGTAGGCGAACGGACAAGCAAGGTAATCAAATGAATGGCGAGGTCTAGAAAGCACAGTGCAATAGGAAATCAGTTCTCTGTTAGCATGGATATCTCAGTTTGAAAAAGGTGGTCCAGGCGCAACATCCGATGGGCTAAATAAGAAACTTTGTAATGGATTCCTTCAATGGGTAGGAATACGTCCATCAGTGTGCATCCATCCGTTACGACGCGGTCTCAATGGTCCAACGATGTTATTTTCATCAATAATCGTGTTTCTAGCTGTTCTAGAGTGTCAGTCTAATGGTCGGGACGCCTCCAATAGTCATATAGCTTCGTTGTGGCAAAGTCCCATTATGCGCAATTCTACTATTTCGACGAGGTTCAAGTTCTGCAAGCTTTCCTTCTATGAGGTCTTCTCTGGAACTTCCTGTAGTTTTTCTAACTTTTCTTTCTTCTTACTAAGCTTTCTTGCCTTCTTTCATGTGATCTGAGTCTCTGGATTCCTCTTTCCATTCTTATTCTTACTTTCTCTTAACCTAGTAACTTCATACTACTGATGTTCATCCAAAGGGTGAAAAGGTATTACCTCTTCTCTTACTATTTCCAGGGTGGATGCACTTCTTTCCTGCATGGACGGGTGCTTTAAGCCTTCTTGTATTTTTTCAATCGACAGCTAATTCTCTGGCCCTCTGTTGCTTCGACTTATCCTCTTGATCTTCTATTAGTCGCTCTATTTTCCTGGCTATGAAGTCTTTTAATTCTTTATTTTTGTGTTGTAGCTTCCTCCTCTGCTTTCCTTCTGATCTGGTCCTTCTCAATCCAAGTGATTAGAATCTGGACCAGGGGTCAAAATTTAGCCCAAAAACCAAAGTGTTTGGAATCGCTTCAAAACGAACAGGAGCGTAGGCCTCATTGTCATGAACCCAACGCACTTTGAACAGGGTCAAATAGACATTGGATGAGTGAGATATCACGTTCAGTTCGATTTTCCAAATAGGCAAAAAAATTGTTGACCGTACAGTCTATACAAGTGATGATGTGGTAGGGTTGTACCTCGCACATGGAAGTGCTGACGTGTTAGATGCTAACGTGGCATGATGCTGACGTGGCAAGAGCATTTAGTTGAAATACACATGGATGAATAACGTGAGGACACGTGGCATTTTGTTGGCCAATGGAGTGGTGCCACGTGGCACCTTGGTTATGGAATGTTAAAATTTTATGGAGTCTGTGGGAATCGAACCAGGACCTCCTCTATGGTCAAATGCTTTAGCAAAGTCCACCATGCCAATGTGCCATGTTATTTTTCTTATAATATATGTGTTTGCATATATATTTAAAATCGCATTTGTTAAAGGTTGAGAGGGGGTCCGGGCTGGGGCTTAGCCCCAACCCCGTTTATATGTGCGCCCCAGTTGTAAAGCGCTTACCATGTGACCCTTTTCCAAATGGAGAATGCGTACAGGTTTCAACATGCATTTTTTTTTAAAACAGTTACTCCTCCACATGCCTGGACACTTGTCATGCTCACGTTCATTCATGCAATGAAGCCCTTACTTTGCGTTGGGACGTGGCCACATGGCCCCCCATGTGCCCAACACCTCCGCGTTTAGGGGGCTTAATTCGCTAATGGTGTGACAATTTGGCGCTTTTTGCGGGCATGCATGCATGTGTTGGTTTAGGCATGGGAAACACCCAGAAGCCAGGTTACTCACACATAGGTGCGAATTGGCGAACCAGAGACAACAAGCTTGAAGGAAGAAAATGGCAGGAGGCCTAACTTCTTCATCTTTTGGCCAAATGAGGTGCCAAAAAAGCCTAGCTAGAGGTTTTTGGATGTTCTGAATCCATTGGTACTATTTTCAAATCCATTTGGAGACTTCTTTTGCAGGTTTTTCTACTTCTAAGTTTCAGGAGCTTTAGGGAGCTTAGGGCCACCATTGATGGAGGTCATGCTGAGATGAGCCCAAGTCTATTTTTTGTGACTGAATAGTCATTTTTGACTAATTGTTATGCTCTGAAGACATTGGGACAAGTTTCAAAGGAATTTGAGGACTTTTACAGGTGTTTTTTCCACAAGGAAGCTCAGGGAAGCTCAAGGCCACATGTAGAAGAGGTCATGCCCGGATGAGCCATGGTCTGTTTTCAAAGATCTAATAGTCATTTTTGGGGTTTTTATGTATTCTGAACCCAATGGTACAGTCAGTAAATCCATTGGAGTTGAGAAGCATCTTGTAAAATAATCTTTGACAAACTAATCCCAGAGAGCCTAGTCCATTGATGGAGGCTCAAGGAGATGTAGGCCAGTTGGGGGTGAACTCCTTTATCATATTGTTATTGTTGTGAGTTTGTTGGTTTATTTGCTACAAGTTATGTTTGTTGTGTATTTATTTAAACCACATATTTAACCTTTTCAAAAGACCTCACACATAAACACCTAAAAGAAGCATAAACTTGACACATAATTTCTCTTGCACAACTATGACATTGAGCAAGGTCATGAATTTTATTTTAATGGAGTAGAGGGTGCTTGAATAGAAAAACAAGTCAGCCCCCTATTTTCATATCAGGTGGTATCAGAGCATAGTTTTTCTCATGTGATTGTCATTGATAGCTAGAGATTTAGCTGTTGGTATTATTGTGCAAGTTTTGTGTTGAAGTTTGATATCTTGCAAAGATGGAGGAAGCTTCAAACAATACGAGTTCTCATACATATTCATTAGCCAAGTTCTTTGAAAAAGAGATGTTGGGGGAGTTTCTAACCATGAGAGATGTGGTGCAATATATGTGGGAATATAGAAAGGAGAGCATTGTCCTTCAAGAGAAGTTGATGGCCATGAAGGAGGAGAAGTACTAGCTTCTTGAAAAGTTGCATGAGATGGAGACTCAACTCCATGAGGCAAAGGAAACCCTTACCAAGTACATGCATGAACATGAGGTATGTAATGTTGGTTTTTCTTAAAATTCCTCTCAAGATGAATGCTTTGGTGTTTTTGAAAATCACACTAGAGGAATAGGGTCCAAGTTATTGTTAAAAATTGGCTATGAAGGTAGAGGGTTAGGCAAGCATGCACAAGGCATTGTTGAGCCTATTGTTGTTGAGGAGAGGCCCAAGTACAGGGGTCTTGGATATGAACAAAAAGATGGAGCAAATTCCAAAGTTGAGGAGACAAGGGAAATAGTTCCAAGAACAACTTTTGTTGCAATTTCAATCCCTCAAGCATGCAAAGTGTGTGTTCAATATGAATGCACATGTGTGAAACAAGAAAGTTGTGATAGCCATGAGGACAAGAAAAATGTTTTTTGTCTTCAAAAGAGAGCTAGTAACTCTTCAAATTCACCTCCTAAAGAAGGCGATAAAGGTGAATGTTCAAGGTATATTTCTACCTATAATTTGGTTGATTTTGATTATGTTAAGCATGGTAAATTTGCATTAAAAATGGTAGAAAAAGTCCATGTACATATTGTGGTTTAGATAACCATCATGTTTCAAGATGTTGGAAAATATTGACCACATTCAGGAAACTTTCCAAGCAAAGGAAACTTGAAAAGAGGATGCAAAAGATTTGCACTCACTGCCAGAAGAGAGGTCATATCATTGACCAATGTTGGACATTGCATCCAACCACTCATCCATAGCACGAGAAGCAGATGGATAAAGAGACTGGCAAGAATGGAAGAGGATATTCCATCATCGATGTGAGTCAAGATGATTCACAAGAAGACGATTTTCAACAAGAAAAGTCACCATTGAATTGGCTTGGTAAGAAATGGTTAGATTTCTTGAACAAGTAAGGCTTGCAGTTCTTTGTTTGTAGATGCACATTTCAGCCTTATGTATCCATTTCTGTTGAAAGTATGACAAGTTGCAGTAGTTTATCATAACTTGTATGATGCAAGTTTGCATGTGAATGCAATTCTTTAGAAGGCATTCTTGTTGTTGCACAACTTCGCCAGGAGAATGTAAAAGATGTGTATGATACTCACTTATTGCAGCCATTTAGCTTTTCATTTCATCTCTTATGTACCCACATGTTTTTGGGTTTATGTACTTATGTTAGTACTTGAAGGAGAGTTGAAGAGCTATGCACATGCATGAGATTATGTATGTATGTAAACAATGAACTTGGTGATAGTTCATTGAGTGACTCATGATTGTAGCATGGTTGTGTATCATGAATGTCGACTTGTCATTGGGAATGTCGATATGTTTCAAATGAGTCTCGACTTGTGTTGATGTTGTCTTGACGACTATGTTGTGTCGATCATGTTTTTCGACTTATGTTTAGTCGATGGTGTTTGTCGGCTTGTAAGTCGATATTGAGTACACCAAGATGCAGGAAAACACCATGTACTTTGATGAAGTACAAAATACGACCGTTTTCTTGAAGAGAAAAAGACTTTGTTGGCATCATTTTCAATCTTGTATAAAATTTGTTTTCAAGATTGATGGTTTTTCTTCGTTTGTGACAAGATGTCATAGGAAAACTTTTTGCAGCCATTGTAGAGTGGATTGTGTTGACACCAAAGATTTCACAAGAGAGACTTGATTCTCATTGGGAAGGCTATCAGTCTTCCAAGCACAAAGAGAATAGTGGGTCAGCAGCAGCCAGAGAACAGTGGTTGAGGGACATAGCCATTTGCAGTGCACGTCATGTCAAGGTACCCAAGTGACTGCCAAAAAGAATTTTCAAGTAGAATTAGTTGATAGAACTTGGAAGTAGAAGTGTATTGAATCTCAGGCATATAATCATCAGATTTTGTGGGTCCAAAATCCTTTCAGTGGGAAGGTGTGATCAGAATCTGGACCAGGGGTCAAAATTTAGCCCAAAAATCAAAGTGTTTGGAATCGCTTCAAAACAAATAGGAGCGTAGGCCTCATCATCATGAACCCAACTCACATCAAACGGGGTCAAATGGACATCGTATGAGTGATATATCATGTTCTGTTTGATTTTCCAAACATGCAAAAAAATTGTTGACTGTACAGTCCATACAGGTGATGACGTGGTAGGGTCATACCTCACACATGGTAGTGCTGATGTGTCATATGATGACTTGGAATGATGCTAACGTGGCAAGAGAATTTAGTTGGTAGACATGTGGAAAAATAACGTGAGGACACGTGTCATTTTGTTGGCCAATGGAGTGGTGCCACATGGCACCTTGGTTATGGAATGTTAAATTTTTATGGAGTCTGTGGGGATCGAACCCGGACCTCCTCTATGGTCAAATGATTTAGCAAAGGCCTTCATGATAACGTGCCACATTATGTTTCTTATAATATATGCATTTTCATATATATTTAAAATTTCATTTGTTAAAGGTTGAGCGAGGGTCCAGGATGGGGCTTAGTCCCAGCCCCGTTTATATGTGTGCCCCGGTTGTAAAGTAGCTACCATGTGACCCTTTTCCAAATGAAGAATGCACATAGGTTTCAACACGCATTTTTTTAAAATGGTTACTCCTCCACATGCCTGGACACTTGTCACACTCACGTTCATTCATGCAACGGAGCCCTTAACTTGCGCTGGGACATGGCCACATGGCCCCCCATGCGCCCAACACCTCCGCGTTTATGCGGCTTAGTTCACTAACGATGTGAAAATTTGGCACGTTTTGTGGGCATGCATGCGTGTGCTGTGTTTAGGCACGAGAAATGCCCAGAAGCCAAGTTACTCACACACAGGTGCGAATTGGCGAACTAGAGACAACAAGCTTGAAGGAGGAAAATGGCAGGAGGCCTAACTTCTTCCTCTTTTGGCCAAATGAGGTGCCAAAAAAGCCCAGCTAGGGGTTTTTGGATGTTATGAATCCATTGGTACTATTTTCAAATATGTTTGGAGACTTCTTTTACATGTTTTTCTACCTTGAAGTTTCAGGAGCTCTAGGGAGCTTAGGGCCACCATTGATGGAGGTCATGCTCAGATGAGCCCAAGTCTATATTTTGTGTCTGAATAGACATTTTTGACTAATTGTTATGCTATGAACACATTGGGATAGGTTTCAGGGGAATTTGAGGACTTTTACAGGTGTTTTTTCCACAAGGAAGCTCAGGGAAGCTCAAGGCCACATGTAGAAGAGGTCATGCCCGGATGAGCCATGGTCCGTTTTCAGAGATCTAATAGTCATTTTGGGGGTTTTTATGTATTATGAACCCAATTGTACGGTCAGTAAATCCATTGGAGTTGAGAAGAAGCTTGTAAAATAATATTTGACAAACTAATCCCAGAGAGCCTAGTCCATTGATGGAGGCTCAAGGAGATGTAGCCCAATTGGGGGTGAACTCCTTTATCATCTTGTTATTGTTGTGAGTTTTCTGGTTTATTTTCTGCATGTTATGTTTGTTGTGTATTTATTTAAACCACATATTTAACCTTTTCAAAAGACCTCACATATAAACACCTAAAATAAGCATAAACTTGACACATAATTTCTCTTGCACAACTATGACATTGAGAAAGGTCCTAAAGTTTATTTTAATGGAGTAGAGGGTGCTTTCATAGAAAAACAAATCAGCCCCCTATTTTCAGATCACCAAGTCTTTCCTAACAAAAGTGCAAAAGGAGCGTTGTTCTCAACAAACTTAATGACTTCAAATTCTTCTTCGGTCGATGTTTCAAGAGAAATCATAGGTATATTAGTAACTCTGCCAAATAGGGTTATCATCTTTCCTTTAAACAGACCTATCCTTCCCAATGAAGGTACCATAGTAGGATTTCCAAAAATTTCCCAAGTGCTTTCTAGCATGATATTCACCTGTGTTTCCTCATCCAAGACACAGTCTATGTCAAAGTATCCTATTCTTGTTTATATGCACTGTTTCTTTTTTAAGATCTTGGTTAAACTGATGTCTCCGTGATCATTCAATGTTTCTTTCAGCTGTAATAACATAGTCTCTGATTCTTTTTGGTTTTCTAACATATCCTTAGTCTCTTGGCCTTCTTCATAGTTTTCTTGTCTCATGTTCATATTTTCAACTTTAGCAAGCATTCTAGGGAAATCCTCAACTTTGTGACCAACAACTTTAAAACAAATACAAATAGGACCTGTACCACGGAATTCCTTAGAAATATCTCCCGGTCTTCTACAATTATAACACAGTGTCAATCCTATATTTATTTTAAATGATCCCCAACCTTTCCTGTACTATGCACTGGGATCACAGTGATGGACCTGCAATCTGCAAAAATTCTTTCTAGGTTCCTGCATCCACTTGTTAGTCCAAAAAATCTTTCTATGCATATGAATAACATATCTTTCACTATCTCTATCAAATTTATTCACATCCATTATTTCTTCTAACTGTGCCCTAGTTTTCCGACTAGGACAAAATCTTTCAAACATACCTAGATTCATACTTTCGAAGAATTTTTTTTCACTTATCTTACCTTTATTAGAGCACAAAGCTTTAAGATATCACCTCTTTACTTTAGATCCAGTTCCTTTCTTAGCACAGAGCTTCGCAAGTCAACTAGAATACTACGCACTACAACAACATATCTACACACAAATATTTCTCTTTTCTTCAGTTCCCAGCAATCACAGTTTCAGGTCCCGACAAAGGAACCATTTGTTGGCACAGGGGCAGACCCAGGGTTCAACACTTCAACAACGCACCAAAAAAACCCTAACTACCGACCCTTTCGGCAACACCTGCGAAGTAGATGAAGTCTCACCCGAGGTAGAGGCAAGGGGGGTTGTAGGAATCAGGTGTCTATAACCTATCTGGGACACAGATATGTGATTACCACACTTAACATAGCGCTTAGCCAATAACATGCATTAGTTCTTGAACCTTATTCACATCGCAGTATAAACCTTTATTACAGATCAACACAGTAATAATCAAGATTAAGCACATCCAACCATTTAGCACATAACATCAACTCATATTTAGAATTCATCATACATAAGCACTAAGAATCCATAGATCTATCTATCATACATCAAGATCTATGCACTAAGCATATAAATACATAGACAATATGAACAACATTGCACAAAGCACATCAACACAGGATATGCATGGTTCACCCTAGTGTGGGGCTACGTCCACCAACTCTTCTTCTTATTTATTAGTGTTCAAGCTTTCTATATTCTTCGGCTCCTATGCACAAAGACACAGAGCTCAGCTTTGCAATGGATAGGTGATCTGCACACAACGCACTAGATCCACCTTCCTAAAAACCAAGTCAAGGCACATAGCCAACTCCTTGATAGTAGAAATCCTTACATACACCGTCTGTGCACCAAGCAACTTACATTCTCTTGCACTAAGCCAATTACAAGTCTTTTCACATAGCTAACACTTACACCACTTCTTACATCGCTTAGTTATCTATTTATACATTTACAATGAGGCCTAAACATGGGTAAACCCATGGGACGACATGCCATACCCATTATATAAACCCTAATAACAAAACAATCCTGCAAAATGAATGAGATCTCGTGATCTCAGCTCTGCCTGAGCGCTCCATCTTCGACCAGCCTATCGAAGTACCAAAAATGGTCAAACACGGCCAATGTTCTCTCAAAACTTGGTCGAGGGCCAACAGTTAAAGAGGTGATCCAAACATCCTTAGATGTAAAATTAATTCTTAAGCATAAATTAACATCCAACCTGATTCAGGAATTTATGATCATATTGATTATTTTCAAATAAACATGTGAATTCCCTTACTCATAAAAAACACCATTAATTGATAAATAACTTGTAGAAAAATGAGAGATAACACAACAGAAAATAAAATAACTAAGAAAGACAAGAGTTGATAATGGAGTTCACCCCTCCTAGGATACATCTCCAGGTCCACTTCCAAACAGTGAGAACACTCTATTAATGCTCAAATGCTTGATACAATGATGAATTACAATGGAAAATTTGAACACACCCTTCAATTATGCTACTCAAAACTAGAAAAAAAGGTCATCATTGAATTCCTCACGAAATTATGAGAAGAACAAGTATAAACTCGAATATGTTCTTTACATATGCGGAAAGAGCCCATTTGGCACGCTAAATGAGAGATGGCTCTCATGCATAGAAAATTGTACTAATATTTTCATACACAGTACTTTAGCACATAATTGACATTAGATCATATTCCTCTTGGAAAACTGATAAAAAATAGTATAAACACTCTATACTCCTCTCAAATATTCCCAAAGATCAAAATATCATGAGCTTAAACTCTTGGCACGTAAAATGATGCAAACCCACTCTTGACACAAAAAAATCATTGTAACCAAAACAAACATGTTCAGAGTTCTTGGCATGAAATTTTGTGTCATGCAAATGGTTGAATGTTTGGTTTACATAGGGGAAGTCGGCGGTTCAAAACCCACCTGGCCCACTATATGCCTGGTTGGGCATTAAATGAAACTTCAATACATTGATTATTGTGGATTTAAACAAGGATGACCATTGGAACAACGGTCAACACATTGTTTTGAAATCATTGGCATATTGGTGTGGAGGTCATAGGTTCAAACTCACAGACCTCCATTTTTAGTATATAGTTACACAAATATAACTTTAAATGATATATTCTTTGCATTATGTTACAAGTACTAACACAAGTCGGTTGGTTCGAGTGTTTGTTTAAATAATTGGGATATTATCACTGACGTCGAGGGTTCGATTCCCTTCAAAAACCATTGTTTTTATACCCTTAGCCAATATTGTCCAATTAGAAGGTTTCACGTGTCACCTTCTAATTGGTCCACCTATTGCATAGTTAGTGAAAAATCAACCTTCCTACATTAGTTTTCGCCTCATCATCCAATCAACAATGTACAGTCACCTGCCACCTATCCATACACCTGCCACCTATCTGCTATGTTAGCTATTCCTACTACCACCTTTCATTCGTACTACCACATGTCATCCTTGCAGTGATGCCATGTGGTATTTGTATGGTTTTTGTATAGTCCTTGTGTCGTCTTCCGGGGCTTCCATGTGTCTTGACATGTTTGACTTTTTCCATGTTGGTCAAAATATTCAAAACATCATAACTTATGCATACGACGTCCATTTGAGGTCATTCAAATTGTGTTGGAAAGCTCTCGTCAAGCTATACACAATGAAGTCGTTTTAGTTATCATCTAAGACTATTATTTTTTTATCGTTATGAATCCTCCTCGATCACACCTCCCCACTGAAGAACGTTTGGAACTCCAAAAGTATGGATTACTCAACAAATTAGCGATGATAAATATTCCCCTGTTCTCTATCCACTTTGTTAAAATGCACTTCAAATAATCTCTATCCTAGAACTGATCTCTATATTGGGACTCCATCTTGAATCTCCATCTTGAACTTCCATCTTGGATCACCATCTTGGATCTCTATATTGGAACTCCATCTTGGATCTTCATCTTGGACCTCCACCTTGAATCTCCATCTTGAACTTCCATCTTTGATGGCCATCTTGGATCTCCATCTTGGAACTCCATCTTGGATATTCATCTTGGACATCCATCTTGAATCTTCATCTTGAACTTCCATCTTGGATCCCCATCTTAGATATCTCTCTTAAAACTCCATATTGGATCTTCATCTTGGACCTCCATCTTGAATCTCCATCTTGAACTTCCATTTGGGATCGCCATCTGGGATCTCTATATTGGAAATCCATCTTGGATCGTCATCTTGGACCTCCATATTGAACTTTCATCTTGGATCGCTATCTTGGGTCTCCATCTTGGAACTCCATATTGGATAGGATTTGATCTCCATTTTGGACTTGATCATTCTGGTGTTGGTCACGCCATGGACCATCTTGGCTTCATTTTTCTTGTATTTCCTAATGTATCTATTGGATTCTCTAAATGAACTTCTTTTTCATTTCCTTCACTCGCTTCCCTGAAAGAAAAATCCAAACATGTTTTCCCAAGCAATTGTATTGTTTGACTTTATTCTTTACAAGGAATTAAGAATACACCTTACATGAACATGGAATTTACATAACATCTTTTATGATGTACATAGCATAAACCATACATTTTTCATGGCATTTAATACGCAACCACCTATACTAATTTCACTCTTTTAATAAGTATTCTACCTCCTTACTTCATGCAATGAATATTTTTTTCTTTACCAGCTCTAGGAATACATTGCATAACTATGATGTTCTTCCTGCTCCCAATCTACATTCTCAATGTCTTCAATGTTGCATTATTTCATTCTTTCACCTTTGTACTTCAAAACAAGAATGACATTACTTCGACAATTTGACCTACTTGTAGTCCATAAGTGGATAATAAGACAACATTGCAACAGTTGTCTTCAATGTTGCCAAAGAAGGTTTAGGAATCCCTACAAGACCCCTATCACTCTTGAAATTCTAGAAGAGTGGATAAATAAATCCCTCTATTACAACAATGGAATTTGTTTTTGGAGGTGATACATATGCATGATAAACTTTGTTATTTACAAATGATAAACATTATTGTTCCACTGTAGGTTGCTTCCCCATAATGAAATCTTCCTAATATCCAGGGAAGAGATAGGTGGGCTTCTTCATGGGATTGTCCTTCTGATAGTACTGGAAGAAGGCTTATAATTGTTTGTCTCTGAAACTGTCTTTGACTCTGCCTCTAACATTGTCTCTAAATCTGAATCAAAGAATCCATTAGCTCCAATTATAGGTCATCCAAGAAACCTATATAATCTCTCATTTATGACATCAAGCATCAATGTTGTGTCTTGAATAGCAGTTTGAGTCTATTTCTGAAAAGGTAAGGAATATTGACCTCATCCCCGTCATGTGATGAGATGAACCATTGTCCACAAACCATGCCTCAATGTCTTCATACATTATACTACAAAGACAAGTCATAAAAAATAATTCCTTCTCGAATTTCCCAGAAACACTATGAACTTCAGTTGAGGCTGCTACATGTCTCCTCGTAAGTTATTTCACATATTCTTGGTTCTTCTTTGGACGAAGTTGTGAATGAAGTGTCCAACAATTTTCAATCCAATGACCACTCTTACCACAATGAGTGCAAATTTTTTTGTTCATGTCTTAGAACCACAATCCTTTCTTGTCATTCTCCCTATTCTTCTTTGGAAAATGACCTTTTCTTCTCTCCTCCTTCTTGGATGACTTCTTCTACAAGGATTATCTCTTCCAACATTTTTCCATACAATGGTTATTAACTCCACTGAAAACACATGGATACATAGACCATAAGTTTGGTGTTACTAAACCATATTTCCCATGATTAAGTAAAACATTGGGATGATTACCAAACCTTTTAGGACTTCCCTTTATGCCAGTCTCACAAGTAGAAAAGGTCTTCATTACTTCCTCATAATGCTCACCTCTTTTTGGAGATGCTTCACATTTGATTCCTTTCCCAGGGATGGAAGGTTGTTTTGGTAGAACCAACGACTTATTAAGCATCTGAACTTCATCATTTGAAGCTTCCCTTACTTCAGTTGCCTTATAGCATTCTCCATCTCCTTCTTTTCCATATCCCAAACTTGCATAACAAGGTCTTCCCTCTTCCTATATGGGATTAGTCATTCCTTGTCCATTGATGCCGAGAAATTTTCCATTATATCTCATATTGGTTAGTAGC
This sequence comes from Picea sitchensis, assembly GCA_010110895.2. Taxonomy (NCBI): domain Eukaryota; kingdom Viridiplantae; phylum Streptophyta; class Pinopsida; order Pinales; family Pinaceae; genus Picea; species Picea sitchensis. The sequence continues at coordinate 81,030 of SNQJ01S0013504.1, forward strand.
TTAAATCCAATACCATAAGTGTGCTCATTAAATTCATTCAAAGACTAATTTTAACTTTGATGGGGAGAAAAAGAACACGATGGATCATTTTCATCGCATACCTCAGTCATCGTTTGTAAACCTTTTGTGGAAGATGGCTTCTTTTGCATGATATCCTTTTCCTTCTCCACTTTCTCAGCTTATTGAATTGTGCCAACATCTCAAGTCTTTGTCCTGCAACTCACTTTCCAATTCTTGAATAATTCCCATCAGTAATTCTTCATGGCTTAATAACTATACCAAGCCCTTCGTTAGGATATCAAAAGTAGGTGAGTACTGTAGTGGTAAAAACTAAATTTAAACACCATTTAGAGTAAGTGGCATGCAACAATGACATACATCAATAATTCACATTCTATTCTCAGCTACATCACATCACATCAAGAATCAAATACAACATCACTATTACTAAAAAATCAATCACATCACATAAGATAACAAAAATTTCTATCCACCAACCTACCCTGCAAGGTTAGGACCTCCAAGACACATAATCAACGCTCAAGTCTAGGATCCATCCTATTGATTTTGACCATTTAAGGTCTCAGGACTGGAGAATTTTCTGAGGAACATGGAGGTATCTACTCCCATAACCAAACTCAGTCTAGACTCGGGTCTATAATAACGATAAGGTACTTATTCATGATGAAATCAAATTCAATCAATAACCCAATGTACCAATACCAAATTCATCGTAAAATTTCACATCATAAGAACTACTCAATCATCTAGTTTCATTCCATTATGAAATCATTGACAATATCATAACATGTCAGTGAAATAATCCAATTGGTAAGCTCAACAAGAAAATATATTAACCAATTTAACTCTCGCACAAAATTGTCTCATTAATGCAATAACACTCTGTGTCAAAACATTGTAAGCAACTGCCATAATCAAAGTCCATTTAAGATGGATAATAAGATAACTAAATTATATGGTACATCGACTAACAATACAGATATGTGATCATCAAAGTAGTAACTCTAGAAATCATCATCTCATTACCTTGATTTAAATGTAACAATGTATACTTCCCATACTATAAAGGAATATCTAAAGTACTCTTTACACAATTGCAATTCCTCTTTTAATAGTTCAAATCTACTTAATTAAAATTCCCCCCTTTTAATAGTTATGATTCCACTTCAAAACAATTTTCTTCTCTTAAAGAATTCAATCAATAATTGATGTTCTTTAATCAAACAAAACTAATTCCTCTTTAAGATTTTAAGTGTAAAAATATATTGAGTAATTTCAATAATTACCATTATTACTATAATTCACTAAGGTCAAATCAAGAATTTGATTTTCCCTTGTTTCTCACCATAAACCTCTTGTTAACGACTTGAGACCCAAATAAAAAGCATTTATTCTTATTATAAAATGCATTCCAATATAAGTTTTAAAGATTCATTCACCTTAAGGTACTAGTATAGTCACTATGGTTGGTCGTGAATCTCACTTCAATCTTTTAGGAATAAATCAGAGATTAAATAGATTGGAAGAGCTATAATTGCAACGTTCTATCCACATACACTACATATGTAAGGATAAAAGTTTGTTAATCAACAGACCCTACTCATTTTTGTTTTAAAAATATCCTTAAAAGTTTGTTAAGGATATTTTTAAAACAAAAACTAGCGACAATCAACAAGCTAATGTGATCAATCTATCATTCCGGAATTTGCAAGACGATTTTTCCACGACTTTACAATCTATTTCTAGATATTGCTAAATAATTATATAGTGATCATAACCATTCAAATATAATTTGTGAATTAATTCTACCTCGTCTCTTTAAATTGAAAAGTTACCATTAATTTTTGTGGCGACCATGATTGAAATAAACGTCGAATTTTCTTCGACGATGGATTCCAATTCTGATAGAAAATATTCATAGAGACCCCACATTTTATTTTACAAAGTGAAAATTTGATTCTAAATTCAAGATGGTAAAACTTTACAATGAAAATATGTAAATTCTAAACCTTTGGAATGCATTTAACTTTACAATGACCACACGATCTCCTAATACTATGGATTGGAAAAAAATATGACAATGTCTTTACACTTCACTACACACTTCCTATTCTTCGGTTCTCCATTAACTTGGAAAAAAATATGACAATGTCTTTACACTTCACTACGCACTTCCTATTCTTCGGTTCTCCATTAACTTGGCAGTCTCCCTAAGTGTTTGTTTTCTAGAGTTGCAACTAATTATGTAGCGGTTGAAATTTAAAAAAACAAAACTCTATTGGTGTAAACAAAGGGAAAATACTGACAAGTTTCTAAAACTCTGAATTGGCGATTAGATTTTTAAAAAGGGCCATATGAAACTCAAGATTTTGAAATGTCGAATCTTGGCAGCGACCAACAAGATTTATTTTCCAACGTTTCAAAGGTAAATCACAGCTACCATATCAAGTTTCAAATTCGAAAAGCGGAATAATCTAAGGTGATAACAAATCAACAAGTTAACTGATAGCGAAACATCAATTTAACTGAGAACAAATCAAATTCGAATGCCATTTAAATGACAATGCATCAACAACTAAAAGACAATGAATCGACAGGAGCGGTAGGTGTGAGGCGAATCATCTTCGACTCCTATGGAAAAAAGATTGTGAATTTTTCCTAGGGTTTGGTGAAGAACACTAATAATAAAGAAGAAACTCTAGCAGTTTACATGGGTATCCAAATTGCACACTCAATACATCCAAGCCCTTACGGTGATTGGAGACTCTGAAATAGTTATAAGGGAAATCCTTGGACTTTCAACCTCTGCCACACAGGCCTCCAGTGGTCTTCACACACGAATAAATTCTTTGAAACATGTTTTTCCCAAAATCCACTAATTCCACATCCTCCGTTCTCAAAACACAGAAGTTGATTGCTTAGAAAAATCAACAAAATCCTTAAAACAAGGAAAACTCTTTATCAATCAAATTTCATCGCATGATTGGCTCCCTTAACATCCATAAGTTTTCTTGGTTCCCCTTCACAATATTGTTCCTAGCACTTTTGAATTATATCTTAGACCTACCATCCCCCTTTCCCCCTTCCCAACCCTTCCCCCTCCTCCCTTCCCCCTCCCCCATCCCCCTTTCCCCTTCCTAACCTCTTCTCTCCTCCCTTCCTCCCTCTATTTTCCTTCACAATCCCTCATTTGGACCCTCCTTCGCCCCTCACTCTCGCTTGGTCCCCAGGGTCCCCCCCTCTCGGCATGTGGCTCCTCCTCCTTACCATGTGTTCCCTCTCCTCCTCCCCGTGCCACCCCATCATCTTCTTTTCCTCCCTATTTATCTCACGATGCTTTACTTATACTCTATGATGCCCTTACTTCCTCTAATGGCATCACCTCCCTCACTCTTCCTTATGTGAAATCCAGTCGGCTCCTGGGTTTTTCTGGCTCCTTGTTCCATCACGTGTATGCAGATACTTCCTCCCTCGTAATTATGGCTCATCTTGATTTCTTTCAACACCACTACAATGAAACACAGGGCGCTCCACTTACATTACAGTTTGCATTCTTGTCCTTCTTATCCCGTCTACATTCTCCACTTCAACAGTGATTTTCAGAGAAACCTGTTTTTGTGCCATCCCACCAATATGTGGCGAAGATCTAGAACTCCTTTCTCTTGCTCGACTTGCATCTCGGAGGAACTGAGGGAACAATTTCGCTCACTATGTTTAGATGTCAAATGCGTAGAAGAGCGAATAGACTCTAGACTCGTAGAATTTCAACAGGAAAACCAGGGGTTGTAGGATGAATTGGCTAATTTGCAGGCCCAACTGCACCAACAAGAACTTCGACACAATCAAGAACTTGCAATTGTACTTCAAGGAATAAACATAAATACAAGGCAAATCAGAGCAGTTACACATCAATTGGAAAATCCTTTAAATCATCCTCAACAACCAGTGAATTCTAATGCTTTAGTCGGATCTGGGCTTCCTTCAACCTTCCATTCGACAACAAGAAATGAACACCCCTTGGCTCCTCCTGCACCAGCATTAGTTCCAGTCTAGTCGAACCCAACTGAATGAATCCATCATCCAGAGGTGAATGCAACGACATACCTAACAGACCCTAAGGAGGATCCAACAGTGTTCCAAAATCATTAGTCAGGTTTTTTCAATGAAATGCAAATTTTCGTTAATCTTGCACATTTTTGTAGCCATTTTCAGATGGAAAAATAACATTTCTTTTTGGACTGGTTTTACTAGTATCATTAGTTTTCAATAGAAAGTCATATTTTTAGGAGAAGAGCAGAGATTCCACTACTCTTCCATATGTACCTTGGAGAAACTTTTACTCTTATTTTTAATACAAAATCTCAATCATTTCTGTTATAAAAAAAAAGACAACAAATCGACCATTTAATTGGCAGTGAATTAATTCGAATGCTAATTAAAAGACAACGAGATCAACAAATTATATATTAAAGAGTAAAACGATTTTATGCAGTGATTTTAATTAAAATCCATTCTCCAATCTGTGTAATTAAAATGTGTAACAGATAACGAATTTACAATTATGTATTGAAATAAAACTTTACAAACTACATCCATTTAAAAATTTGGATATGCACATATGTTTTGCAAGACCAGGCATAATTCCATTTATTCAAATTGTAAGCTAGTTTTGGCAACGACTGACCAATTCTAAAATTTAGAAATGTCAATTATTTTAAAATAACCAATGATATTCTAGTTATGGGTTCACAATCTTTTGATAGTGGGAATATAATTTATAATTCATGATTGAAATACAAAACAACAATCAACAACTCTAAACTCAAAATTAAGAATTCATTTTGGAAGCGAATAATGAAATTACAAATTTTAGGTTGTAAATATAACTAGCAGTGATCAATTTGAATTCTAATTTCTTGATTGTAATTTAAATGATCGAACAATGAACTCAATTTCTAAGGGACCCAATAAAAATCTAACTCTGAAATTTACACATAATTCATAGTGATCAAGACAAATTTAGATTCATATTTTCAACGCACATCATTGGCGAATTTAAATTCTAATATACATATTTACACTTGTTACAATTAATGTTTTTCAAAAATAAAAATATTGGAACCAATGAAGATGGAATTGAAGATGTCCTTCAACAACTTGTGCTCCTTCCTTTCTCTCGCTTGCTAATCACAGAGACTTCACCGATACCTCCCAACCAATGCTAGGGGTACTCTTCTTCCCCCTTATCCCCCCGAGCTACAAAGAGGCCACACACAAGAAACCCACAAACAATAGCTCCAAGGCTTGCATCTCAAGGAAAAGCTTCCACTCTTTTGATAAACTTGGTATCCCAACTCTCACAAGTAAAACACAGTTCACAAAATATTGGCAACATAACATTACCAAGAATAATAGAGATATCCTTTTCCCTTCTACCACATTTGTTTTATGGAAAAATACTCAATGACACATGTCCTCATGCACAATTAATTATCTTTTTAATTAATTTAATTAGTATTATTCACCCACACACTTGTCACCCTCTCCCCAAGTTGCACAAGTAATTACCATTTTTATTTATTTAAAAATTCAATTTCCCTCACATTCCCCAATGTGTTCCTATTTTCTCTCTTCGTTGTCCCTTTTTTCCCCAAATTCTCATTTAATGAGTGTCTCCTAACTAGATCTTAGTTAGAGTTGGATTAGGATTCTTCTTCTAGTTAGGCTAGTGGTAGGTTGAATCAAGATTCTATTCTATGTCCACCTATTCTCTCAAGTTATTATTTATTTCTATTTAAAAATCTCTTTTATTAATTTCATGCACATATTTTCATTTTATCCAACCTTTAGATTTTTATTCACCTTTTTTCCTAGATGTTGATTTTATCTCAATTCTTTTAATTTATTAATATTTTTAATTAGCCCTTTTTTAAACTTAGTCTTAGACTTAGGCTTAGATTTTTGTTAGACTTTATAATTAATAATTTACGGTTTAAATAATTATTTTAATCCAACAAGGTATAATCATTTCAATGTTTTCTAGGCCACCTAGATTTATTGACTCAATTTTTAATTACACGATGTGTCCTTCAAGATGCACCTCCGTGCTCCAAGGGTGTCACTCACCTTAAACTGGTTTTGGAAGTTTTTTTGGCCCTTGGAGTCAACACTCCATTTGGTCGACCTTGTGAGAGACTAAGGGCTTCTAAGGAATAAGAACTTCTCTTTATTGCGCACCCCTTAGAAATATTCATGAGAGACTGTCTCAGTCTTCCCTCATGACATCGTGGAACTCTCAAACTAGGTAATAGTTAACCTACAATTCAGGTCATGGTGGGAGTGCTAGTAGGTTGTGACAAGGACGATTCCAAACCTCTCCCTCAATGTCTAGTTTATGTGCATGGCCCCTTTACTCCTTATGCGAGTCGGATTAAAAAGAATCGTCAAGAATGCATCCACTGACAAAAATAGTGTCAATAATATATATACATAAATCATACAATAATCAATCATATGTCGCATGTGCATAAAATGAAATACTCAAAAAAAATACAATCCACTCCCTAACTCAATCCGGAGTCCAAGGAACTCCATTAATGCCATCAACATCCATAACTTGTCATGTGTCATGCACACTCAAGCAACTCGTCAATAACATCTATCAATACATATACATAAAACTAACAATAAGTAATAATACATCATCATCATCATATATAACCCATAATCAAACGAAATCATAATATACCATAACCAGATCACTTGCACACAAGTGTCCTCAAAGAATATGTCAATAAAAGTGTGCTCAATAGAGTGGGATGTTACACTAACCCGTCTTGAATATTTTTCTTCTTATCCTCGAGGTATTGTAGTTTCATTATCAATTCATATTTCTCTTTTTGAATCATTTAGTTCATGTCACTATTAATCCTAAATTTCATTAGAGCTTTTCTCATGGTGGCCCTTTACAAAAAATAAATTTATGCTTTCAAACAAGGAGTCTTCAAGTGTGCCTTCACCTAGCTTGAGTTTTGGATCATGTAAGAATTCACTTGCAAATGCACGTCAAATGACTAGCTCTGATACCAACTTGATCCGAAAATACATAGGTGTAAAATTGATTCTTAAGAATACATTAACATCCAACCTAATTCGGGAATTTATGATCATCTTCACTATTTGCAAATAAACATGTGAATTCCCTTACTCATCCAAAACTTCATTAACTGGTAAATAACTTGCGGAAAAATGATAGATAACATAGGAGAAAATAAAAGAACTAAGAAAGAAAAGAGTTGATAACAGAGTTCACCCCTCCTAGGCTACATCCTCAGGTCCACTTCCAAACAGTGATACCACTATATTGATGCTCAAATTCTTAATACAATGACGACTTACAATGGAAAATTTGAAGACACATTTCAATTATGCTGCTCAAACCTAGAAACGGAGGTCACCAATGAATTCCTCTCGAAATTATGAGAAAAATGCATATAAAATCGACTATGTTCTGAACAGGTGGTCAAAGACCCCCTTTGGCATGCTAAATCAGAGATGGCTCTCATACATAGAAAATTGTACTAAGATTTTTGTACACAGTACTTTATCACAAAACTAACCTCAACATCATTTCCTCTGGGAAAACTAATAAAAATGATTATAAAAAATCTATACTCCTCTCAAAGAGTCCCAAATATCAAAATCTCATGATCTTAAACTCTTGGCATGCAAAACGATGCAAACCCTCTCTGGGCACAAAAATTCATCATAACCAAAAAACTCATTCAGAGTTCTTGGCATGAAATTTCATGTCATGCAAATGGTCGATTACTTGGTTTATATAGGGGAAGTCAATGGTTCAAAACCCACCCGACCCCCTATATGCTCGGTTGGGCATTAAATGCAACTTTAATATTGTTGGAACGTAGTGGGAAGACCCAAGGTTTAGCATTAATTCACCAACAAAACCCTAAGATACCGACCCTTTCAACATCACCCACAAGCAGGTGAAGTCTCACTTGATGTATCTATGGGGACTGTAGAAACCAGGTTTATGTAGTCATGAAGGGATGGGAGGCATTCATCATAACCATTCTCCTTAATATCCATTCATTATATCTTATGTGCGCAAAAACATCAGAACAATTAACATATCCATATTATCCAAACATACATTATGTGCATGCAATAAACATAACAATAAACATATCATAACACATCATAACACAAATAAACCAATATTTAACGTGATTCACCCAAAATGGGATACGTCCACAACAATCGGCTTCTTATATTTTCATTCAAAATCATCCCTTACAAAATATGTTCACTACGCTCATACATGATATCTTAGTTATACCCATAATGCCCTTGTCATTTGCACATACAGTACACACTTAGCTTCTCTTACTCTCTCACATCTATCACCCATACTTATTCTAACCCAAAAACCCTTACATATTTATACATTTACATTAGGGCTTAGCCCGTTATCAATGGACCGAAACGTATGACATCTTCTAACTAACTTCCTTCTTTCACATGCGTTGATCCTGAAAATTCCTTAACTGCCTTTCATTCTTCTATGCACGCTCCTACACAATTCCCAAAACTTGTCCCTAAATGTTTGTCCTAACAGGCCCGCAACACTCACATGTGGCTTGTCTAGAACCACCCAGTTCTGTTTTTGTGATCCCTTAAGTGTCACAACAAGCTTCTAAAAAGTCTCCTTTGCAGTTGTGATCTTTTCCTTTGCTTTCACTTATTGCGCCAAGATTTTTTCTATCATCTGTGCAGTAATAGGGTTCTTCAAATTCTCTGCATTGTACTACGCTACTTCATTCACTATGCCTTTCACTGCTACAAGTTATTCTGTCACTCTAACGGCTTCCTTGTACAGTGGCTCCAACTTCTGATCAAGATTATGTTGTTCCACTCTAATTTGGTTTATCTCTAGGTATATTTATTTGTTCTCCACTATGGCAGTCATTTGTTCTGTTGGTGTCATAGTGCTCATTGTTTCGTTGAATTGATGTTCCTTCTCATGCACATTCTACAAACTTTTTTCTAACATTTGTATCTCTACATTCTTTAGTAAGTGAGTCCATACTTGTGTGATTTCTTCATACAACTTCTCAGATTATTCCTCCAAACTCTTAGTGATTTCCACTATCATCGCAATTTTCTTCTCCCTTTTTTTTCTTTCTTCAGGTGGATTACTTAGTGTTGTGCATGCTTCCAAGTCAAAAATATTTGCATGGAAGCCCTAAATAGATTCAGTGATCTTCATCACATTCTCTTCCAATGGAGTATTTACCTTGATTGGTATCTCTAGGAAGTTATTGTGTACTTCCTGCACTGCGTTTTTCAACCTTCCTTCTCTCTATTTGGCCTCGTCCCACTCTTGCACTAGTATACTATATTCAGCTTGCAGTGTTGCATTGTCCTTGTTCACTTTATCAAAATCCATCATAGTTGACTATGCGTGCAACTAAATTTCTTGTGTTACACTTGACTGCAAGTTGTGTAACACATTCATAGGCGATTGTGACAACACTAAGTCAATATGACTTAGTGCATGTGGACACTCCTACCAAAATGGGGTATCTCCAATAGATTAGTATTCTTATTCATTGACATCATGACGCCCATTCCTTTGTCTCAACTATGATTACAAGTGACCTAGGGTTCATTCCTATGCACAAATAATTTTGTGGCGCTAACTCTTGAAACCTCTTTAAATATTCCAAGTCATGGTTTGAATACCTCAGGTTCTCTATTTCACCTAACATATCACCCTTAATAGTGACCCTAGGTGGAATCACTAGTGTAACCATGTCACAATTTGCCTCCTTCTATAGTATGACTTGTTTTGTTGTCAGCTTTCTTGGTGGAACATATGCTCTAGGAAAGTTTATTGGATCGAATTCCTTAGGGGTTTCTTCTAGTACTGATGTCGTTTCTTGCTTAGTGCATGACCTCTTTATCCCTTATGTATATGCTCCTTCCTTTGGTGGTGCCATAGATCTGTGTAGTTTGGATATGTCTTCAATACACTTGACCCTCTCTTTCTTTAGTGATGACTCTCCTCTGAATCTTTGTTCTCTCGAATGTGCATGCAACAATAAACTTTTCTCATCACCCTTGCTCTGATTTTATATCTTGCTTCCAATTGTTATCTTCCTCTTCACACCCAAACCTGCAGTCCCATCTGATTGTACTCACATTCAATTCCTTCCATATTATGAATTAAATTTGAATTATCTAGTGGGTCATGGTCTATATTCTCCATCCTCTCAAGATCTTCATCGTTGTTTTTAATTATGACTATGTGCTCCTGTCGTCTTTCCTTGATGTTTTCTCTATAATGATTTATATGTCCTCTGCATAGTTCATTATCCTAGTTCTTCACTTCTCCTTTTTGAATGCAGTTCAACTTTCCTTCATTTCTAAAACATTTTCTTATTTATCTTTGACTCTTCTGAACAATGCCTAATTATAAATTTATTGGTTTTTCTTTTCTTTTTCTTTTCCTCTATAATACAATATAATACAAGTACTATGGTACACATATTGCGCGGTCAATATAGTGTGTGGAAGCATGACTATCCCTATATAGTTTCAACCAACTATTGTTTACGATCCCTTCTATGGTTTCCCCATACAATTTATCCAACTAAAAAAAACATGTTTTTGTCATAAATATTATCACATAAGGACCCAACCAGTGCATTTGGAAATTTCCAGGGTGTTGTAAACTTGTTTTCATAGAGAAAAACTAGGTCTCATGTCTTAAACTTCTTCTATTTAATATCTTTGTCATACCATTATTTTTCATGTTCTTTCTAAATTTGTTGATGAAATCCTATGAAAAATTAGTCTTCCTCTAGTTCCACCAATTCTAATATTATTTTCTCTATTGCACCAGAATCTGTGAGCTCTGTCAGTGCGGCAATGCACAGACTTTGCACAATGAATTCTATGGGAATAGATGCTTCCTGGACATATACTAATTAGAATGGTTTCTATCCTCTTAGACTCTTACATGTATTCCTATATTCTCATAGTACTACAAGAATCCTCATGTCCCAGTCATCTCAATTTACATTACATATTGTCCCCCCAACACTAGCTTACTGACTAAGTATCTCAACATAGAATGATATGTATCTAGCATCCTATCTACTTTTTCTTTCACTTTCTCCTTATATACTGAGTTCAATCTATTAAGTCTTTGCTTTACTAGCTTGGCATCCAACTTCAATGGAATCTTCATATCCCCTAGTTCCCCAACAAACCATTTTCATTTATGAGAATATAGTCAGAAAAAGATCCAGGTATTCATGTAGTAAATCAACAATCTTGTCGGAAGGTTTATTCATTCCATTAATATCTAATGTTAGAAAACTTGGGATTACCCTTTGTACCAATATTCACTTTGTGCATTCTCAATGGATTTGCATACTCGAAAAACTCAAGCTTAGGACCCTCTACTACATTCTCTCCTTTGGTTTGGTATTTGCAAATTCCTTGGATCTTCATCCTCCTTGTAATCTCCAACAACATTATAACATTCCAAAACCTCTTGAAAAGTTGCATAATATCTGAGCACACTACATAAGGTCGTTGGTATCTTTGAATATTCTAGTGCAAATATATTGGTCTTGATAATATGCAGAGTTGTGTCTACCGAAGGGGTATCATATTCAAACTTGAAAGTTACCTTAAAGTTGTGAGTCAAGTCTTCTCAATATGTTTTTCCTCTGTGTCCTTCCAGTTTTAAGTACAAGTTCTTCGAGATTGTATCCAAGGTGTGTACAAACAAGTGTGTCCATTCTTGATTAGGTACTGAACTCCATGTTGTAGTGCACTATGTGAGATGATCTATAGGACAAATCAACCCAATATACTTATGTGCAATATAATGTTTTCCAAACCTAACCTATAACAATCTTATGCATTGATTCCAATCATTTATTCTATCCTTATGTGTAGCCCACCATATTGTCGGAGTCACTTTTAGTGCAATATCTATAGCTAGAAATCTTTGTTGATCTGGTATATGCGATTCAAATTCTTTTACAAAGAAATCTACATCTATTATTCCATCATACTTCGAGGGATCACATACCTCATCTCCAATCCAACGCAATGTGCAAGAAATACAAGCACATATTTTTGTAGATACTTCATGTAACCTTTGTTTCCAATGTTCCAGGGCTTCTTCTGAATCCGACACACAAGAACTGATACTTCGCAAACTAAGTACACTTTCAGAAGTAGGATTAATATAGTCATCCATACTATAAATTTTATTGATTTCTTTTCCCCTTGCTAGTTCCACATACCATCTTCCTTCCGTGGGATCCAATGGCATAGTAACTCTTAATTCAAGTAATTCAAAGATCATTTTTCTCTTTTTTAGATCAATAATAGTCTGGTTATCAAAATCTCAATCAAGTCCAAGAAAATATGGGTAAGGTTTTTTTCCATCCACTATCTCGATTACTTCAAAATATGTTGTGTTGAGCACTCCATCGATGTTAACATTCACCCCTGCCATTCTTCCAATCAGAACAATTTTATGTTTATTTGCTAGCCTCATTTGAATTGTAACAACCCAATTTAATTTTATTGATCTTAGTTTGTTAAATTAAATTAAATTAATTACTAAATTAAATACAATGAATCATTTACTATTTTATTATATTATGGTAGGTTGGGGAATTAATGAGGGGATAAGGTTGTTGGGGAATTAATGAGACAATAAGGTTGTTGGGGAATTAATGAGGGGATAAGGTTGTTGGGGAATTAATGAAGGGATAAGGAAATTGGGGAATGGAATAATGAAGGGGGGAGAGGACTTAGAAGGGGGGTCTTGCTTTGAGGAAAGAAGAAGGCAAGGAGGAAATTCTGAAAGGGAGAGGGGAAGAAGGAGGAAATTGGAAGAACATATTATTTTGGGGAAATTTTAGAGGGGCTTCCTTGTATAAATAAAATCATGAACTAAATTGTAGTCATTACAGTAGGGGATATTTATTTATTTATATAATTTTTGAGGCCCTGAATTGGAAGGCCTTAAAAATGGTATCAAATCCTAGTTTCAAAACTGAACCCTGGGCTTGACCACCCACATAATTGTACAATCTGTTCCCAAACCCCAACCTACAACCTAGAATTTTTTTTTTTATAGTGCATAAAACCTAGAAAGACTACCCAGAAGAACCTTTTTCCAACCACATGTACTAACCTTGCACTTGAAAAATAGATTCCTAACAGAATTATGTTTCCCTAAAGTTAATACATTATTTTGAACAGATTTTTTCAAGCTCTTGTTTATTTTGTAGCAAGTTACTTCGCTTTTTGGCTACTAAACTGTAAGATCTCTTGTAGAACATGGAGAAAAATATTATTCAACCTTCCATTACAATATACAAAGTCAACAACTGCAATGATTATAATAGAAAATAAATTTTATGTAAAATACAACTCCATATTATAAATAATACAGTGGAATCAATGCCTAGAAAATTTATAGTGTTTTGGTAAGCTATGACATAATTCCCAGCATAATTAAATTTCTTAGTATATTAGAAAATGTGAGCATTTGATACTCCATTATAGCATATACCACTACATAGTACATATGTTGGCATATAAAACATGTTAACATCCTCACAAAATACCAACCTAGATACACACAATATATCTAAAAGAAGAGAAACATGACATTCAAAACTCCAATGGTCGTTGTTGTCAATGTTCTGGGCATAGTTTGAAGCAAGTTGTGAAAAGCCATGCTGAACCAATTATTATGTCCATGTCATGACATCTGACCTGTTAGTATTCCTGTACTGCTCGCCATTCTTTTGCTTCTCTCATTAATCGCCATCTCTTCCATTGAGAAGGAATATGGATGAGAATTTTGTGATGAGAAACTTTTCCACCACAACAAGGAGACTCAAATGCGAGTAACAAAGCCAAGCGATAAGTATTTTCCAAGCGTCATGAAGGAGGATCCCACCTGGGGAAACTATTATGCACAGGCTAGCGCACGGGACCAAGAACGAAGCCACCAAAGAGAAGCCACGAGGGATCCCACGAGACAAGAGCCAAGAAAATTCCGCAAGCATAAAGAGCCGAGTCATATCCTCACTCTGGTTTTAGGAATTCAAATGTCATACTCCCTCTCCCTTGATCATACACTATAAGCATCAAATTTCAAGTTACAAGAGTAGCACCCATGCAAGGCATCAAGGATAGATCCCATGGGTCGAGTGTTGTACACAACACGTCAAGGAGGGATCCCACAAGGGGAAAGAAACCATACACCAACGCTAACACCTCCTAGTGCCTCCGCTAGCACCACCGCACCTAGACCCAATTCGCTAACCAATACCTCCACCATCCCAAAAACCAAACATCAAGCCACAACAAAGAGAGCCCATGAGGGAAGTTTCTTATTTCACTACTCGAATCCAAGTGTGAGGCGTTGAGTAAGAGATCCCAAAATCCAAGCACTCGAGAGCCATACAAGTCATATGTCATAAGTCAATGCTTGAGACCAAGGGAAGCTCAGTCTGTGACACCATCGGTCCAACATTTGATTCCTGTAACCTCTCAATCTTTCCCTCCGTGAAAAATCCATGATGCCTTCGTTGTGGTGGTATTAGAGCCTGAAATAGTTTTCTTGGACAACAATTGGCCTTCAAACCCCGTTCAAACCCTCAATGCAATGAGAGGCTACAGGTGGCATCTGTTTCATCACTCAATGGATGAAAAGGATACATGCATAGGTGAAGGAAGAGGTTAGTAACGATCGTTCCCTCTAATTGGTCTACCATGGTGCCAGGGGTCGTGCTCATTCACCTCACGCAAAGTGGAAACCCTAGCTGGGAACATGAAAAAAAAATGAGAATGAACAATGAAAGGGTTTGTCAGGCTCGTTAGTGTTAGATATAGAGACCATGAGGAAGGGCCATGTGGGCCTAATGCGAGACCCGCTACCTCTAGGTGTGGATTAGGTTGGTTTAATATATATATATATATGTGTGTGTGTGGGGGGGGGGTAAATAGAGTTAAGTTTTTAATTCTTTCTAAATAATGAATTTGGGTAATATTAAAATGGTGAATTGGGGTAAATTTTGAATTTTGTTTTATATTAATTTTTATTTTATTTTTTACATTGTTGGAATGGTAAATTGTAGTATTAACTTGTCTTTTGGGGTGGTAGGATTTCTAGTAATTTTGAATCCATTTATTACACCAAACAATGTTTAGCTTAACAAGTTTTGAGTTGGATTTTTACAAATCCTTCTTAGAAAATGTGTATTTTGTTGGTTAGTTATTCTATATTTATGAATACGAGATTTGATGTACTAAGCAATGAAATACAAAATAATTTCACATTGAGAAAGTTTATGTTTCCGAAACCATTAAATATAGTCTCCCCTATTATGTAGAGTTTGGGCTTTACCCTCTTATAACTAAAGTATTGTTTCGCATTATTATCTCCATGCCCCTGTTACATTATTTCATTGCTTTTGGTCTTGATAAGAAAAAGTGTCATTTTATTGTAGTTGTTGAGGGTTAGACCAAGTGGATGAGACTCACATGGGACTCAAGGTGTTTATGTGAGTTAGACTAATTGATGAGTTCCCCACAACGCTAGCATACCTAGCAAGGCGAGAGGGTTAGAAAATTACCCGGACAAGTTACCAAGCCTAGATGCTTTAAACCTGACCTAAGCCACTTAACTTATTGGAGTAATGTTTGTTTACAGACAAGTATAAATAAATTTATGCCTAAAACCTTATGTTTGCATGTATAAGTCGAGTGAAACGTTGAATTCCTTAAAACCTTTTCTAATAAGAAATTGGTTGAACACAGTTTCAACTATACAAGATGGTCAGAACTCGGGGAAATCGAGGTCGAGGGAAATTATCGCAAGGCCCACCAACGTCAGCGCTGCCACCCCTATCGCCTGAATTAGCTCTCATTATAGGCTCCTTGGAGGCATTAAAGGGATGCTATTCAACAAATGTCGAAGTGGAACCCCCACGATCTCAAGTGGTTAACCCTGAAGCGTCGAGGGACTTAGAGGGAGGGCCTCCACCAGGGGACATCACTAGAGAACTACAAAATATCAAATTCCTAGAGTTTGTTGGGGGTCGTGCAAGTGAATGTGTAGAGGCATGGTTGGAAGGAATGACATGATGGTTCACCTTAAGAGACTATGCTTCCACATCAAAGGCGAAGATAGTGATGTTTCAATTGAGGGATAGTGCCTTGAACTGGTGGGGTAATCTGGAGAGGCAGTTGCACCTTACCCCAGAAGCCGTCTCATGGGAGATTTTTGAGGAAATGTTCCAGAGGAAATATTTTCCTGTTTACAATGAGGAACAACAGGTAGGAGCATTTCATGCTCTAGTTCATGGAAACAGGATCGTGGAGAGTACGAGATCAAGTTCATGGAGTTAGTGAAATATGTCTTGTATATGGATATCGATCAATGATAGGAAGAACATTTTGTGTATGGGTTAAACCCTAAGATAACGGCCATGGTACGAATCTGGAAACCATCGTCAGTAGCTCAAGCAGTTGAAAATGCTCATTATGAGGAGGAGCATATGAGATTAAACAAAGGTATGATATCAACAATTCCATGACATCCTGGATTCATGGGGAAGGCTCCTAGGACCTTCTCTAAGGGAGGAATCTCTAGGCCACCTCCTTATGAAAATAGAGTTGCACCTAGAGAAGTTACAATAGGTATTTCAATGGCAGTGATTGCATCATCCCACTCATCACCATCGATGTAGGAAGGTCCACGACCTTCTCAGGGAGCAACAAGTAGGGACATGGGCACCAGGGGAAGGAACTCATTTCAGAGGCCTTCACAGGGAAGCACTTAGATTCCACCCCAAGTTACTTGTTGGGGGTGTGGAGGACCTCATTACCAACATGATTGTCTAGATTAAAAAGAAAGATTTTTGCATAGAGAAGGAAAGGCTCTGATGGGAAGAGCAAGTAGTAGCCACCAGATTTATGCAACGATTACTAATCTCCAGGAAGAACATCAATCCACAGTGGTGGAGTCATCAGGTATGCTAAATCATGTCAATGTTAAGATTTTATTTGATTCTTGTGCTACAGATATTTTCATTTCACCTTGTGCATTAGAAAATTGTTCGTTGGAAGCCTACGAGCATGATGACTTTAAAAAAGTTGAGATGGCTTCGAGGAAAAACAAGTGGTAGGACCTAACGTCGATAATTTTCTAGTAGACTGGGGGGTGTATACTACTAGGTTGAAGGTGTACATCACTACTCTAGGGATATATGACCTAATCATTGGAATGGACTAGTTAGAATCCCATCGAGATTTGGTATATTTTTTCGTGAAGAGGGTGCTTTGTGTTGACGATGAAGGAAGGTCAGTAGAGATCCACGGTGTATGGAGGAAGGTGTATCTATGATTTGTCTCTATGCTATAGTGGGAAAACCCCTCTACAGACTACACCAAGGTTCTAAAGTGCAGGTAGAGCTAACCATCTAAAGTCTCCTACTTTTTAACAACTATCCCGTCGTCACCCCACAATCATACATAAAAGAAAAAGTATAGGGATACGGTAGGCATGCCCTAAACTCTGTGTTCGGTGTCGATCCCTTTGCGCTCAGTTGTTTCTCGACTGCAGATCTCCTTCCAAGGCCAACCTACATTCACCAAAATACAAACAAGAAATTACAATATGCATTCTATATATTGATTAGTGGGTTAGAAATCATAACAAAAATGTAAACAAATCATAAAGATTTAAGATATCTTTGGTGGGATGGAAAACATGTTTCTTTATATTAATCTCACAAAACTCTTTTACAATATGAGACCGAAAATTTCTCCTTGAACTTGGTTGTGGGATCCTATTCACCCTGCACCAACTACTTCCACATATTCTTCTCCTCTTCATTTCTCTCCAGGGGAATGGAAAGGGTTTTCAATGGTGAAAGAAGGAATTCTGGCTCAAACTCACAATGTGGTTGAAAAATATTGGGGCAAAGGGGGAATACTCAAATAGGCAGAGTTTCTATGCTCTTGTGTTTCTTCTTGGAATGGGGCCCCAACACCTTCTTATATAGGCCAAAAGAGATAGTAACGGTTGGGGTGACTGGCTCTGGGTGGTCAAATGGTTAGGTAACAGCCCGAAAACCTATATCCCTTTGCAATTTTCATTTTTCATGCTTTTTGTGAGTGTACACGGGCTGTAGTGGCGTAGCAAGTGTGTGTACATGAGCAGTAGTGGTGTAGGGCACATACACCTTCAAAACAATGGTTTTTTAGAAGAGTTGTCCAGTGATGGCTTGGAAAAGATAGCAAGTAAGATGGCCTAATGTCAGGTATGCATGTCTGGTGCAATTTAGGGTTATAACATATGCCCCCTAATTTGTGAGGTTAGAAGAGAATCTGATGGCTGAAATACATTACAATATTTACCAACGTACGAAGCGAGTGATCCCAGAGACTAGAGTTCAGGAGGTGCCATCTACAAAATAACCATTTGTCTCACTGAGGTGGGCATACCCATGCTTGGGATGAAATAAAATCATGGATGCCAATCAAATACACTACAGATCCATGTCATATAACTATATAAAGTGTAGCTGTGAGAAATACACAGTGGATCTACATCTCAAAATCAAAAGATATACATGTATAGTATCCATCTTCAAGAATCCAATGATGTCTGATGGCTGGAGATGAGGTATTCAAATATCGAGCAATAATTTCAAAATCTTCAAAACTCAGGTAGGAGTGTAATACCAGTGTACGACGTCACTACCCAAAGGTCTTCGACGGCTCATTGGGAATAGACAAGAAGATCTTGGTGATTAGGCAGAGAACTTCATTGATTTTGAGCAAGGACTTGATTAGACTTTCGGGGTGGTTGAACATGAGGACAAGAGACAAACTACAGAAGGGTTGAATCAAGTTTAGTAAAACTTCCCTTGGACGAAAGCACAACAAAATATGAGACTCGAGAAACATGGAATTGACATATATTCACGATGCAGGAGCCAATGCAAAATCTCCATATGTTTGGAAGGATAACCAAACTGAGGAGGACACAACTCTATGTAGTGAGAATAGCTTCTGAAGGTCATATTGAATCCTAGAGCTCGACGAACAAATGGAAGAATGTGCTTTGTCTAAGGGCAACTCATTGTGTTGTCAACAAAAACAAAATACTTATCCCTTCCTCTTTTTGGGGTATATTTGATTTTTTTTTGTCTTTTTCAATAATTTTGGAAAGCTTGAAAAAGAATAAAAGAATTCTACATTACAAAGGAGGAATGAGTGTCACAGACATACTAGTTCCAAACATAAGGAACACATTGATGCTCAGAGCAAGGGGACATATGCAGGAAAAGGACACTCGGTAAAAATCCTCCATGGGTCAAGATGTCAAGACGCAGAGGCAAAGTGCTACAAGGCTTGCGTATAAGGCATTCTTCAGATGGTTCAGTTGAGAGCAAGATGTAGCCGACATTAGGCCAAAGACACAGGGATGCAAATGTGATTAATAAGACACAATGATAATGTCCTTCGGTGTATTTTTAACGATCCCAGAGAAGGTAAGCTCGGTGGTTTTTCATTTTTAGAGAGTTTGAAAAAACGTAAAAGAAGACTCCATTGGGGTCCCTTTTTTGAAGGTAGTCTAGTCGGCTTGAAAAAGGGGTAAACTAGAACCGAACAGATGTCTATTCAAAACCATTTTAATGAGTGTGACAAAGACAAGATCACTCAACCATATTTTCATTTTTAAGGAGTCTGAAAAGAGCTTAACTATGGACTCCATAAGGGATGTTCTTCTGGACCAATTTAGCGAGTGTGAAGAAACAAGGTCACTTGACCATCTTTTCAATTTTAGGGAGTCTGAAAAGAGCTTAACTATGGACTCTGTGGGGGTTCCTTTTTCATAAATTTAGTCCCTTAGGCCTGAAAAAGGGTTAAATTTATACTTGAGAATACTGTTCTAGAGAATCGAGGCTCTTAGAGTATACCTTTGTTCATACATTTGACCATCCGGACCGAAAAATGGGTAAACTACTGCCGAACAGACGTGACTTCGAATTTTAGTTTGGCGAGCGTGAAGGGAAACAAGATCACTCGACAATATTTTCATGTTTAGCGGGTCTAAAAAGGGCTTAAGAGAAGACCCATTGTTTTGGGATTACTGAGGGTGAGGTCAAAAGCGATAATGAATCATGCAAGTGAGGCTCAAACTCGTAATCAGGAAAAACTAAAAAGGACTCCCGAGACTGTAATCATTAGTGACAGCATGGACACCAAAAATGCAACCAGGATCTACTTAGGGCATCCATGTGAAGGTAGGCTCTACCACTAAATTACGACACTTATAGAGAAAGAGTGAGGGTTCTGTGTTGCAATTCGGTGGGATCGATCCTATGGCAAAGAGAAAAAGACAACGAGATGCAAAAAGTGGAGGTGGAATCCTGACTTAGATGCAAAAAGTTGAAAAAATGTCTTTTTACCAAAAGACCTTTAAAAAAGACCAAACTCTCAAAAAGTTTCCCAATACCCAAAGTAACATGTATGGTAACATGCCCCAAGAAACTCAAGAACCATACTAAACGATTTTCAAGCTAGAAAAAATGACAAAAGGGTCCAAAAAATGACAGAAAGGGGCCAAAAAGTCTATAAATAGAAGCTGGCAGCTCATTATCACCATTGTAAATTGAGAATTGACAAAAAAGTAAAAAAAAACCCTTTTACAAAAGAGTTGATTCCGAGAGCTTTAGTGGACGAAACTAACTTCTGCTTAGACCAAGTAAGTACAAACTAGTCCCTCCCGCATTTCCATTCTTCCTTTTTGCATTTCATTTTGTTTTTTTTGGGGGGCATTGACCTTTAAAAAGGTCGGCCCTATGTGTATGTGGGTTTTCTTAGGAAAACCTGCGTATGCCCATGTGTAGAAAACAATCTGCACGCATGCATACGCGACTGTGTCCAATACAGCCCCCATACACCCTCTAATATGTGGGAAAAAAATGAAAAGCAAGAGTTAGCTCCCCATGAACTTGTCATTTTCCAGGATGTATGTCCATTGGAGAGAGAGGGAGCATGAAGAAATTGATGCTTTGGTCTTAGAAGACCCTGCTACTCTTGCCATGTTAGCTCAATGTGGGTTGTTAAAATTCTTCAAGTGTCCACTCATGCAGGCATAACCCAGGCTGTTAAACACCTTGGTAGATTACTGTCACCCAGACGTTGAGGCATTTATGCTTGAGGGGCAGTCATTGACTCCAACGACTGAAGAAATTTACTTCCTAACAGGTCTCTCAAGGAGATGGGATCCATTCAACTTACGTAATTCCCCCCCAGGGCCTCACAACATAGCCGAGTTAATCAGGCTACACTGCGAGGTGGGCACAAATAAAATGGGTTCTCAGGTGTCTATCCACAAAATTTCCAACCTATCACTACGAGTGATAGTTTTTCTCATTGGACAGATCACTGGATCTGTGGCCTTACATCAGGCCTCTCGTGCACACATGCATTGTATGGTACAATGCTTAAATCCACGAGTGTTTGACGGGAGCACAACCATGCTGGCATGCATGAAGAGACAGTTGACAGAGTGTCGCGTGCGGGAGAACAAGAACTTTGGGTTCGAGACTGTTTTGTGCTCTTTCTTCTTCGAGAGGGTAACCAGTCTTAGTCCATGAGAGACAGTGTGAGGGCATGAGGCCTTCCTCCCAACACTATGTAGATGGGCAACATTGCTACCACAATAGGGGGGCGAAAGGACCATAGAGGCCTTCGATGATAATTTTTCTGACTAGTGGGCATGGCAGATTTCGGAAATATAGGACTACCCCTATGCCGGGATTAACTTTTCTAGGGATCTGGATATGCCCATGCCTCCCGAAGGTGATCAAGGAGAGATAGGTATGTTTGTTTTTCAAATCTATTTAATTTTTTTTTTTTATATATATATCATTTTTATGTGTACTAGAGTATTTGACAACTGTGTATCTGTTATGTATAGATGTGGGACCAATGCGTCCAACATACTTCTCAAGGACTAGGCGACGTCCTCGACCAGAGGCAGGACCAACCACAACCGCTAGACTAGCAGGAACAGTAAGGGGGCCTCCAATCGGAGAGTTTGAGAGAGTATTGAGATGGGTGGAGCAGAACCTCACTGCGCTCACTCGCGCAGTCCCTATGGTTGAGATTGAGGATCTGCCGCCATCGATGCAACCTCACATAGTTGGGGTGCCATGGAACTGGGTGCAACTTTTCCCGCGTTTGGAAAATGTCGTTGTCCACTACGGCAGGGCCAACATGTCCCACCCTTAGCTAGGCTGGATTAATTACGTGACGCGACAATTTTTGTATATTTTTGAGGGCATAAGCCCCGTGACTCTTACTGGACATATTTTTTAGGTGCTTTCACCCACCTATGTACTCTGATATTTTGGGTATATATTTATATTTACATCTTTTTACGTCTTATGGATTACATCTATTTTACAAATGTATTTACATGTGTGTGTGTGTGTGCTTTTTCTTACATGTGTGTGTGTGTGTGCTTTTTCTTACATGTGTGCAATGTGCCAATCTAATACATGATTATCTAGAGTATCTGTGATTTGATTCAATCTCCTAGGAACATGGATATATGTAATGTAATCAAAGCTTCGTTCTAAGAGACGTACCCTAAGGAACCGTCAGTGTAGAGTAGGATCGTAAACGCGATAAACCCCATTAAACTGGGACACAACCAGCTGAGCATCTAAGTAGGCTCGGAGGTGAGAGATACCATGCGACAAAGAGTCACGAAGAAAATCTAAGACTGTGTTGTATTCAAAGACATTGTTTGTGGCATCACCTAAACATATACCTACTAAAGATAGCAACTGGCCCTAAGGTGTGAAAATCACCCAAGATGTGGAAGCAAGCCTCCGAGTGTGTCAGCTAGCGCCATCTGCAAAACCAACGAACACCTCTGATTCACTTGACATCTACCACAGTGAAAAAGATGACATAAAAAACGACACTTCCATAAAACCAAAAAGAAAAAAACTAAAAAAGAAAAATGTATAAGAACTATACATATGTACAAGAAGTCACCCAAGGCGACCCACCTACAAGTAATACTTCTTGAGGTAGAGCCCATTTCTAGGCTCCACCAAAGCATTTCCCTCAAATTCCACCAGACGATAAGTGCCCTTCTTTAGAACCTCATTCATGATGAAATGTCCAAACCACATGGGTTTGAACTTGCCTGCCCCCAGGGGATCCTTATCTTGTTCATAGACTAGGACAAGGTCGCCTTCAAAGAAAATATGAGGATGAACGGACCGATCATACTGAATTATGTTGGTTCGAATGAATTCCTATGATATGTGGACAAGTGTGGTTTTTTTAGATGGCGAGAATGCCTGAAACTGAATATACGATGACAAAATTCCCAGAAACACAGTGCCACTGTATTTTCCATGGTATGGTGTTGACCCTAGTTCTATTAGGAGGGGTGGATGCATTTCCCATCGTGTATCCTATGAAACCTAGAGTCATGGGAGGACGATGTTATCTCATGCTCCCCTAGACGTGTGATGATGATTTCCAGTTTCTTGCTGAGGAAGCTTGGTCAAGAGAGTTGACACTTCCACTTACGGGTTCTATCTGAAGTTAGGTCAATATAGTTGATGCTCCAAGATAGTCCAGGAGAGGAAGGATAGGGATGGTATATGGAAGTAGGTTAGGGAGGAAGGATGACTAGAAGTAGTTGAGAGTGTGTGGGGCTTTCTCCTTATAGTAGAATTTCTTGATTTACTCTTTTTGAAAAATATGTATATATGTATATTTATAATTTCTTAACTGAACTACAATTATCTAAGTGAATGTTGCTTGTGCTAAATTATTATAATTGACGGATTTTGCAAACATTTTAAATTTCTTACTATCTTTTATGAAATGAATGGTATTGTTGATTGGATTGGACGCATACAAGAATTAATTTAGATATGATAATTATTGTCAATAGTACACGTGTGAGTCTTATATGTTCTAGCTACACATGCATGCCTTTCACATGTACACTAGTAGGTATAAGTGTTTTAAATTGATGATGTTGTTTATTTGATGTGGATGTATGAATCATGTGTCATTAACCTTGTATTGTAAATTAATCTAACTTCGGGACGAAGTTTCTTGAAGGGTGGGTGTATGTAACAACCCAATTTGATTTTATTGATCTTAGTTTGTTAAATTAAATTAAATTATTATTAAATTAAATACAATGAATCTTTTACTATTTTATTATATTATGGTAGGTTGGTGAATTAATGAGGGGATAAGGTTGTTGGGAAATTAATCAGGGGATAAGACTGTTGGGGAATTAATGAAGGGATAAGGTAGTTGGGGAATGGAATAAGGAAGGGGGAAGAGGACTTGGAAGGGGGGTCTTGCTTTGGGGAAAGAATTCTGGAATAATAAGGCAAGGACGAAATTTTGAAAGGGAGAGGGAAAGAAGGAGGAAATTGGAAGAACATATTGTTTTGGGGAATGTTTATAGGGGCACTTCTATTGTTGGGAACTTTGGGCTTGGGGGTCAAGAAACCGCAAGGATTCCTGGAGCTAGGGATATGGAGAGGCTATTCTTAGTTGGCTGGGAGGTAAATATTCAGTTTTGGGTAGTTTGGGAATGAATAAGAGCAAAGGAGAAAGGGGCTAAACCAACCAACCTGCAATTCGAGGTATGTATTTTAATGTTGTTATTGTTATTATGTTGTTGTTATCATGATGCCTATCTACCAGTTTATTCCTTGTCATTACAGTAAGAGATATTTATTCCTTGTCATTAAATTGCAGTCATTACAGTAAGAGATATTTATTTATTTATATAATTTTTGAGGCCCTAAATTGGAAGGCCTTACATGAATAGGTGACCAAATAAACTTTGGTTTTCCCATCATTTCCCATGTTTTTTTTGGAATGAAATTCACATCAGATCCCAGATGCAAGATGATATTATCCACATCATAATCTCCTACCTACACATTAAGTTAAAATTCCCTATTCGTCCTTTTCTTGCGTCGTACCTGGTTAACTGCTCGTTTTTCACTAGGTGCTTCTTTATCTTGCATGCACTGGTCAATCATCCCATGCAGTGCATTCAATGAAGTTTCATCCTTAATTAGTTCTAAACAACTCTTTAAGAAACTTTTTAGAGTACTTACCTTCTCAACTATCCTTTCTGTCATCAATAGGTGGCATGCCATACACAGGTTACGAAGTTGACGCTACCCATTCTATTTCTAACATTTCCTTCCTTTCTTGTTTGTATGTGTCTCTTTCGTTTCAAGGATCAAATGTCTTCTTTACTAACCCACCGCTCAGTTTAAATTCCTTCTTCTTTCACATCATCTCATGTTCTTTCTCCTCCATGCATAACTACTGCTACTCTTGGTTGATCACACTCTCTTCTTTTGCTATCATATGAACATTTCAATTCATCTTTTCCTGCCACTTTGTAATAAACTGTAAATAGTGTTTCAAAGCATTATCCAACTGTCTACAGTATGTGCATGTTGTACAAGGATTCATAAAATCCTGCTCCAAATTTCTACGATGGTTATAGTTATAACATACAATTGGTCCTCCTCCTCTACCGACACCTCCTCTTCCATGACCTTTGAATCCTCCTCTTCCTCCTTGATTGTAGCGTCTTGGAGTATTATACTACATTACCCATCCTTCTAGTCCTTCTTCCCCTTGAAATTTGTATTCATCTCTAGTTCGTTCTCTCATGATATCGAGTGCACGACATTACTTTTCATAAAGTTCTACTGAAATACAAAAATTACAAAATAAGTTATTGGCAGTGCTCTGATACTTCTCCATCAAAGGAGAATCAGTCGGGTGATGACCTATTGTTTTGCATATATCACAATGTACTCCTCCCCCTTGTTCCAAGGGATTCGGGGATCCTATAGCCACATACTCTCTAAAATATGGACACTCGTTCTTATGATGACCGTATGTTTTGCATGTAACACACCAAACTTCTTCATGCTTTTCTTTCCCTTTAGTAAGATCCTACAACTCAATTGTTAATGTCGCTAGTTGCAATTGAACCTAATCCATCCCTATGCCATTTTCTCCTACAAGGGATACTTCCAGCTTCATGGAGATATCTAGCGCTTCATACTGCAACTTAATCTTTTTCTACGTTAAAGGGAACCATATATGTGGCAAAAATCCTCCAATGAACTATTCCCTGTGTTTCTCATCTAGAATATGGAAGGTCAATCGATCCATAAACATCTTGAATCTTTGGTCAAAATCCCATACTAACTCATTCTGCAACTTCTTGATCTCTTTCATTTTTGTAATACATTGTGACTCAGACTTCGGTTTATGAAATTATTTCAACAAATCTTGCATGATGTCTACCAACGTTATAGCATGTCCTGCGGGCATAATGGATTGATACTTCATATACCATAATAAGGTTTGGTATTTGAATGTCATTGTTGACTGCAAAATATTCACATCGTCATCCTGGAAATTATTCATTGTCCATATTGCTTCATAGAAAAACAAGTGATGTTCTAGATCTTTTATTATTGCTCTGTGAAAAATAGGCATTCTCAAAGTGGGATCTACCCCCACCATCGTGTACTGTGCAATATTCTTCCTTGGTGACACTACCTAAAGTTGTGTTTTCATACTAATTCAACCACTATGACTACCTTAAACACTATATTTTCTTCCTTCACTAACTATAAGTGACAAATTTTCATATATTAGCTCAGTTATCGGAAACACACACAGGTTTGTGGGTTCAAGGTAGAGTCTGGCCTGAGTCGAGCTACTGGGATGCGATGCATCTCCTTCTGTTTGACTAAGCTGATGATCTATTTCCTTTTCCTCTGTGCAAGATATTCCTTTGATCTATAGTACTACACCAATGTCTATTTACTCAATCTCACTGTGTTACTCTTATATCTCAACCATAGTCCTCTTCCTACTATACCAAAATATTTTTCCACTGTGCAATACTCCAATCTCTTCTCTTATTGCACATTCTTCTTATCTCAACATTCTCAGTCCATCCGTTCCTTATTCATTCTTTCCTACATCCCTTTTCTTCATACACTCATGACATCCCTTGGTCATCCCCTAATCCCCCTATGAACGCAAAGGCACCTAGCTTCTAGGGAAATCTTATTCCATATTCATAACCCCCTTATCACACAACAACATATTGATCTAATTAGACAATGATTTCAAGTATCTTCTACACAGACCTTTAAAGAACTCTCTTTCAACAGCACTATATGACTGGATACAATCTATAGAAAAGTCAATAATATAACCCCCTAATATACTATCCAGCCAAAAATCAACAGTGATAATATCAAATTTTTGAATCAAACCATCGATTTAATTCCTCAGAAAAATAGTATGGAATGTTCCATTTTTTTAGCTAATCTTTGTATCCAATCAACCAAAACATTTGGGAAATCAACAAACAAAATCTCATGTAAGTATGTAAATACAAACCTCTGTAACCATTTCTCTGAAATGATCTGCGGATTCTTACTCTGATCTCTAGAAAATTTGAAATCCTTTTCCTCTAACCACTATCCAATCTCTTACTTATTCGGGTTCCACATTCCCCTTAGTCGCATATCCCTGTTCGAACAATGGAACCATTTTTTTACATGCAGTGGGCAGCCTCGGGGTTCAACATTAATTCACCAACAAAAACCTAAGATATTGGCCCTTTAGGCATCACCTCTAAGCAGGTGAAGTCTCACATAAGGTATCTATGGGGACTATAGAAACCAGGTGTTATTGGACAAATTGGTAAGTGCATACACAAATAGATCTCCCTAGTTTCACCTCGAAACTAGAACAAAACAAGATAGGATATAAAACTTTCTCTATTTTTTAATTATCAAGCATACTAACTAACAAGAGATAAATGATGTACCTTTTAAATTTCGTTTTTCCTTGCTAGTGTCATCCTCACTCTGTTTCAAGGCTTATGGGATGTTGAACTTGTAAAAAGACACAAGCCATTGAAGTGAAAGCGACACTGTATACTCAAAAAAACTTATGTATGTGATCAAGGAGTCATACAATCAAATAAGGACAATTTTATGGGAAATAAATATATTGTTGTATTAGAAATATGAAATGGAGAATAGAATTGATTTCTTGGTGTTGTAAGGTCCCTTCCAACTGTCCCTTTCTTCCCACACACTTCTTGCTCCATGGATTCTGAGACCAACAATCTATCTTGACAAAGAAAAGCCCAAAGATACAAAAATTACTCAACCTCACACCAAAATCTATCCAACTAACTTCCCCCATGAGAATTCCTCTCATTTTATAGGCTAAAAAGGATAGGGTGAGTAGGTTAGGATGATCCCAAGATATCAAGGACGTGACTCATATCCAAACCGATCGGAAGCCAATTCACCCTCGAAGCTTCCATTCTAGAAGCATTGAGAAGCTTTTCTTTTTCCCTCGTACGGAAATCATCGCACTCATAAAACTGAACAGAGTGCGACGACATCACAAATCACTTTGGTGCAGCCTACGATGATCCTATATTATCGCTCCCTTAACACTGGACATGGTGTGATGATCTCTCTTCATAAGGTTTTTACAAGAGAAAAAATCATTTCCTCTTTCTAGCGAAAAATTGTCTTAATTCTCTTCAGGGATTCAGGCCATTGATCCTTCTAAAAAAAAAGTATAAATTTACATTATTAAAATTCATAGGGGTGAAAAAAATAATGTGCAACAGTAAGCCCCCAAAATTATGAAGTTAGAACAAAGTGATAACTGAAATACTTTGTCGAGTGTTTGTAGGGAAGAAGGAACATGTCAGTCGAAAACCTGCCAACAAACAAGGAAATACAGTACAATAATATCTTCATCACTGAGGTAGGAATTCCCATAATCAGAATACAAATGACTCAAAGCATAAATTCCGACATGAAAATATTCATTTCAAGTAATACATGTGATGGCCACCAAACATACACTGTGGATCCATGCCATGACTCAAATCTGAACATAGCCACCAAAAATACATTGTGGATCTATGTGTTAAAGACTCAAATTTGAACATAGCCACGAGGAATACACTGTGGATCTATGCAACAATACAATATGACTATACTCCAACACAACCTGAATCTATCAGAAAAAGATTCAGGGTCTTCATCTCCACGACTCTATAGTACGAATCTATCCATGCGAATACATGTGCTGAAGTCGAACATGGTAGAAACCTCTTGATTAGTGGTCATTAATGAAAACCATTAACAAGTGCGAGGTAAATCACCATTGATGTCAATGAATCCCAAGGTTATCTATTACAATCCAACGAATGTGAATAAATGAGTTGAAGTCAAACACTCGATGGAATATTCCAATCAGGGGTCAATGATGTGAACCCACTGTTGAAAGCAAAGAAACCTCCCATTGAGGCATGCAGGCTCTAAGGTACTAAATCATTTCTAAATATTGTTCTCGGGTAATGAGTTGAATTCGATAGAAAAAGACTCATCATAGGAGGGCCTTGATGTATCCCCCATCAATGACACGAAATATGTAATAGATTTGAAGTAGATCATAGTATGAAGTGATTCAGAATTGACTCAGAAAAGGCCAACATGGTAGAAAATTTATAACTACAGATGGTCGACTCAATAGAAGGCTTGTTTAGGTTGGACTTCTCTTGAACATATGAACGACACGACAGTTTTCTTGGAAGCATTGACTCAAGGAGGATCCAACATATGAACTTGTAGATGGTCAAATGAGAGACAAATAGATTTCCCAACCCGGATACAATGATAAAGGGGGTGTCATGTTCAAGAGTGACTATTATTTCCACTAACACAAATACAGAGACACATTTATTTCCCAATTTTCCCCCACCATTTATGGCGAGTACCTCTTTATTTTTACGAGAGATTGAGGAGGATAACATATGCTTGTAAATGTAAGCTCATCCTTAGAACAAGTCCCTCAGAGTATGTTTAATGAACCTTAAGAAGGAGTGGCTCTATCCCATATGGGTCTTTCGATGTTTTTTTAATGAGTCCAAAGAAACAAAACTCATGGGGTTTTCATTTTTAGGGAGTCTAAAAAACGTTTAAAGAGAACTCCATAAAGTGATTTTTTGTAAGTTAGTATGACGATAAGAAAAAAGAGATAACCCACCGCTCATCAGATGTTTTCTTCAAATAATTTTGTGAGCGTGAAAAGAACAAGGTCACTCGGCTATCTTTTCATGTTTAGGGAGCTTAAAAAGAGCTTAAAGAATACTCCATAGGGTTCCATTTTCGTATAATCTTTACAAGTCCAAAAAAGTGATAAAAGTTTACTCAATTACATTCTTAGGTATTTACGAGCACGAGAAATAACAAAGACTAATCTCGGGATTGTTTTCATTTTTACGCAAGCTTAAAACAAAAAAAAACTATGCTTGGGATAGATTTTATTTTTTACACAAGATTTAAAATTAAACAAAACTGTGCTTGGACCTGGTTTCATTTTTACACAATCTTGAACCAGAGGAAATTATGCTTGAGGTAGGTGGTTTCATTTTTACACAAGCTTGAACCATAGAAAACTCTGCTTGGAATTCCCAACGCATAACACGGGGATGGTTGGTACTTATCCCCCAGCTTAAGAAACTAGCAGCTTTAACTTCATCATGAAGTCTAGAGGTTGAAAGCATGTCCCCCCAAGCATCGTTTTCTCCCTAGGCACAGGAGGATAAAATGAATATTCAAATACTATACGTAACGAAGTACTTGACTCAATCGAAGAGGGGAGAAACCTATTTCATTTTTTAATGATCTTTCCACAGAGAAGAAAAACTATGCTCAAGAATCTAGGTTCAATCCCCAGACCTTTGTTTCATTTTTTAATGAGATTGACAAAGAAATGGGAACTATGATCATAAGATATTTTTTATTTTTTAATGTGGTTTCCATAGAGACGCAAAACTATCCTCGTATCTAGTTTCATTTTTTAACGATCTTGAAATCAAAAAACCATGCTCAAAGTTGGTTTCATTTTTTAATGAGCTTGAAATAAGAAAACCATGCTTGAAACTCTTTTTTTTTATCATGGCTACCAAGG
This sequence comes from Picea sitchensis, assembly GCA_010110895.2. Lineage (NCBI taxonomy): Eukaryota > Viridiplantae > Streptophyta > Pinopsida > Pinales > Pinaceae > Picea > Picea sitchensis. The sequence goes on from SNQJ01S0013504.1 coordinate 112,257, forward strand.
AGATGATGCTCCGGAAGGAAACCATGTCATGGGACAAAAATCAGTCATGGCTTACAAGAGATCTTCACTCAATGGAAGAAACACACTCTGGAAGGAAGACATGTCGAGGGCCGTGATAGGGGTAAGGAGGTTAGGCTCCAATAGCCCTACTGAAGAGATCACCATGTCAACTACCGGATCTAAGTCATAAGAGGTTGAGCTTACAATGAGGGGCTCATCTACATCGGAAACTAAAGGCATGGGAGATAGCACCACATAATTGACCCATGGCAGGGGTGATACCGACTGCATATATGAACCATTTAGGGAAGCCATTGAGTTGATGGTCAAATCATGGCCAAAAAAGGATAACTAATCAATAGTCACAACTCTTCCATTTTGAGGGGAAAATATCACACGAAAAAGAGTGGACATGATAGCTTTCATGGCATAGACATAATCTCTCCCAAGGAGTAAATCGAAATCCAAGGGATCATGGACTACCATGACATCAATAAAGATAGTTTCCCCTCCCAAAGTTACGGGAAACTAAGGAAGGGTCCCTAAAGGTCGACTAGTTCTTCAATTGAAAGCCAACAGATTCTGCATAACCAACATAAGTTGAGGACAATCCAAATATTTCCAAGCAATAGAGGAAAAAGTACTAACGGATGAACCTTCGTCTATTAGTGTCTAAGGAACATCCTGACCACAAAAATATACTGTAATCTTGAAAGGAATGTGAGAGGGAAGATGAGGTCCAGTTAGAGCACCCCAATAAAAAAGGATGGCCTCATTACTTGGAGGGGATTCTACGGGAGAAGGAGGAATTCCCCCGAGCACGGTAGATTCTATATGAACAAGAAAAACATGAGAAATATTAGGTTTACTCTCTAGCGGGAGAGTAGGATCGACCAATGACGAGATCAGATCAACCACTTGGGTTTCATCTTCTAAGGAGAGAATGGGTTCGACGGGTGGAAAGGGATCGACTGCTTGGGTTTCATGCGCTAATGAGAGAGTGGGATCGATCGAGTATGGGATTAGATAGACCACTTTGGCAACTGGTTCAACTAAGGATGTGACCAGATTGACCACCTAATCAACCAGACTAACTGATTAAGGGACCAGGTTGATCATTCCATCAACTACAGGTGGGTCAAGAGTAAGCTTGTGATAAGCAGCTGGAAGTTGAGGCTGGGAAACAGTCATGTCGTCCAGTAATTTCGAGAATTCGTCCATATGAGTGAAAAGGTGAGTTTGATGACTCCCTCCACATAACATACACGGGAACTTGACTCTACTTTTGTTCCACCCAACGGTATCCTGACTAGTTGACGAGAGGTCATCAACATGTTGTTCAGAGGCTGACGACACAGGATGGTGAGGGTGTGTAGACCATGCTTCTATAACCTTAGATAGACCAGGGAAATATTTAAGAATATGGATACCCTTACAAATCCCGCAAGAGTACTTGGGTTTATGGTTTGTTTGGGTGATCTTGACATCATCAACACTCCCAGCACTAGTAACATTAACTGGTTGTTTTCCAACATGTCTTGTAGTGGTTGGAAATTTGGACCCTTGTTCATTTGTCTTCTTATTCTTCCTTTTCTTCTTCTTCTTATCCATCGGGTTACTAGCTTCAGAGCTTTCACTGGATGAAGAAGATGAAATGGAAGAATACCTTGCAAGTGAATAAGGTGAAGAAGATCTTATTGGTGAAGAAGGTGAAGGATCAACATGAGGTTTATTCTCTTAGGGGGAAGTGATTACAACCAAATCACTTGCTGCATTTTGGATTACCCAAGTGGAAAAAAACACACTGAAAATCCAATCGTGAGACCTGGAAGGTTCAAAGTAGCAATGTAAGAAGGACCAACATTTCCGTAAGAAGGAAAAACAAAAGGTTCCATTGGAAAAGGGTTTCCTTCATTGGTCATTTTGGGAACTGACACCATGAAATAAATATCCAACTTAGAGTCTTCTAGGGAAAAAAAACAACACACACTAAAAATCTAGCAAGAAAACAAGAAAAAAAAACCTTCTTATAATGAACGCACTAGTTGGTGATGAAATCCAACATCGTAGGAACAATGCAAGAAGGGGCTGAGATAGAGAGGGTGTAAAATTTACGTTGATGACCTACTTAATGGGCTTACACCCTCGTGCAAGCTCCCACACATAATCGTGGGTATACCATCTAAGGACCCCGAGTGAGTTTGGCCAACGTCGATTCCAAGTACCGTGAATACTTTCCCCTCCACAATCACCTCGTGTAAAGAATGTAAATGTATAGGCTACTAAGGTTACCAATTACAACAATGATTCCTAGTGAATCAGTCGAAAGTCGGATCCATGCATAAGGGCAGGGTATCTAAGCCCAAAATCACCTTTAGAAGGTTCGCACAGGATTTTTTTCTCAAGTGACCCCCATTAATACGTGCAATCTCTACACTAAGACCAACAAAGCAGGTTGTGTAACTTTGTCGACCCTAATGCGACCTCGTGATTGACCCTTGTGTTAGAAGGGATTCCCAGGACAAAATGTAGCAAGTGGATTTAACTATCCCTATCACAAGATACTATGTTTGTTTATAGATTTGGAAAGTTATCTTTCACACCTATTCCAAATCCCTACACCCTAAGCTAATGTAGGTTTGCTACCAGAAAATATAAAAATGTCTAATCAATTTTTATAAGCGCTTTATTTTAAGGTTGTTGTTTACTCAAGAGGAAAATGGTGTTTTGACTAACTCTAAACAATGAAAATAAATGAGAATGCAAATATTCACTTCGATGAAAGATATATTACGAGAAGGAGAAAATGTTTATCATTCCCAGATGCATAATATCCCAAAATTTTATTAAACTCATCAATATCAAGATATTCAAGAAATGAGCCAAAAATTCAAGACCAAAAATGCTAAAAACCATGCAATTTTGCTACTTCAAATGCAAAGATGACCCCAATCTAACGCAAATCGAGAAATTATTATTTTTTTGTTTCAAAGATATCTAAAATCAATAGAAAATCTCTATAAAACAAAACAACCCAAAAAAATGTTTCTCTTTTAACACGAATTATTCATAAAAAAGAAGTGTTCCTTCACTAAACAATTCTAAAGAAAAACAATGCTTGGGAACTGAAAGATACTCAACGAAAGAGATCAAATCTTTCAAAAGAAAACAAGCTAAAATAAAGAAAATATGGTTAAAATCATATTAAATATGTCAAGCAACTTGTAAACAAACCATAATCAAACCCAAAAATTCACCCCAAAACCATATCTAAGATCTGGGCAAGTAAAACCACCAAAAGCTAAAAAAAATCCAAATCGTCACAGGTTGTCAGACTAACACAGTGCGGCAATCCCTGATCATCATAGGTAACTAAAGACCATAGTATGACGATGTCGCACTGTCTCTCAGTATGGTCTCCAATTTCCACAATCATGAAGGGATGGGAGGCATTCATCATAATCATTATCCTTAATATTCATTCATTATATCTTATGTGCACAAAAACATCAGAACAATTAACATATGCATATAAACCAAAAATAAATTATGTGCGAGCAATAAACATAATAGTAAACATATAATAACACATCATAACACAAATACACCAAGATTTAACATGGTTCACCCATGATGGGCTACGTCCACAATGGTCATCTTCTTATATTATCATTTAGAATCATCCCTTACAAAATATGTGCATTGTGCTCATACATGAATTCTTAGTTATACCCATAATTACCTTGTCATTCATGCATACAGTGTACACTTAGATTCTCTTACTCGCTCACATATATCACCCATACTTATTCTAACCCAAAAACCCTTACATATGTATACATTTACATTAGGGATTAGCCCATTATCAATGGACCAAAATTCTAGATGGCTTATGACTAACTTCCTTCTTTCGCACGCGTTGATCTTGAAAATGCACTAACTTCCTTTCCTTATTCTACACACGCTCTTTTGCAATTCCCAAAACTTGTCCCAACAAATACATTGATTCTCATGGCTTTAAAAGAGGATGATTGTTGGTGCAATGGTCAACGTGTTGTTTTGAAATCATTGGCATATTGGTGTGAACATCATGAGGTTCAAACCTACAGACCTCCATTTTTAGTATATAGTTACAAAATTATAACTTTAAATGATATATTCTTTGCATTCTATTACAAGTACTAATGTAGCTCAATTGTTTTGGGCATTTGGTTAAATCATTGGAATATTACCACTGAGGTTGAGGGTTCGATTCGCTTAGACCCAAACCATTTTTTATACCCTTATCCAACATTGGCCAATAGAAAAGTGCCACATGTCACCTTCTTATTGGTCCACCTATTTCATAGTCAACGCATAATCAACCTACATGTGTCAGCTACCACCTCATCATCCAATCAACGTTGTACAACTACGTTATTTTTCTAGTCAGCTACCACATTTCTTCCACATCAGTTATCTATACTGCCACCTATCATCCATACTTCCACGTGTCATCCTTGCAGTGATGCCTTGTGGCATCTATATGGTTTTCATACAATCCATGTGTCATCTTCTAGGGTTGCAATGTGTCCTTCCCTATTTGAATTTTTACCTATAGGTCAAAATCTTCAGAACATAATAACTTCTTCATATGAAGTCCATTTGAGGTTGTTCAAATTGTGTTGGAAATCTCTCATCGAGATCTATGCAATGAAGTCATTTTCATTAGCATGTGAGACTATCAATTTTTTAGTATTCTGGATCCTCCTAGATCAAGAGGAGTTATGAATTAATTTGAAGAGGTGTGAATTATTTAAAAAGGAATTGGTGTACCTAGGGTTTATTGTATACCAAGAAGGTTTTTGCATGGCCTAAACCAAGTAAGTGTCATGGAAGTTACGAGCTCTCATGACATTTCAAATTTATACATGAACTTCATCAAGAAATACCATATCATTATCTTCAATATTTTTAGCACACATTTATGAAAAGTAAAAAATTACAAGAGTGGGAGGAAAAGAAGGAAAATCAAGCATACATGGCTTGAGTTGGACAAGTTGTTCATATCTTGTAGATTCTTGGTGATTTTCTCCTTTAGCCTTTCTCAATGAATTGAAAAACTTGAGGCATGGTATGTTCAAATGAGCACAAATCGCACCCGCGGTCCCTTGAAAAAGAGAATAATAGGAATGTTGTTATGTGGCATGTTGAGTGGAGTTTCAAGGTTTGTCTAACCTCTAACATCATGAATGTGTGTAGATTCCTAGAAATGTGCACATGTTCCTGCGGGTGTGCATTCCTGCTCACCCCATTGCTACTTTATCATCCACCAACTTCATGCACTCACCCATTTGAAATGTAAATATTTATTGCATCATATTTTTCACCACTTAAAGGACATTGTAATAAAATTTAAGTACCAATAATTACTATAATTCATTTAAGTACGAATATTTATACAAAAATTTAAGCACTCACCTTTAACCCTTTTCTCAATCCCTTTCCCAAGAAATATCTCCCCCTCATATGTGTTGGTGTACTCATCATACAATATGTGAGACACATCAATATCTAATTTGGATAGATACTCACTAATACACACCATGGACTAATAAACATTATAGTTTTCAAACATTAACCCCTTGAGATGTGATCTCTATCTAACAAATGCCTTCAATTCCTTCGAATTCCTCTCCACCAACCACATTGTTCTTGTGTGAACAGGTCCACGTATTTCGATCTCCTCAACCAAGTGAATGAGGTAGTTTTCTTGTGCATTGAAAGATATTGGATATAAATGCCTTGTATTTCACACATTAGATAAGGAATTGTTCTCTTCCAATACATGTTGATTTCTTCATTAGTATTTCCTTATATTACAACCAACTACATGTAATAGTGAAACACAATAGAATAAAATGATATATATGTATATATATATAATCATATGATGGTATTGATTTCAACTAAATATAATTAACCATGGAATTTAAATTATAGTTTGTGACTCACCTCAAGTACTTTCTCAGTTCTCAAAAGGAAATCTTAGTCCTGCAAGCTTTGGAGGTGTCTTCAGAGATAGCTCAGGTGACATTGTTTGACTCTTTTATGATGCCATAGGCCATGAAAACAATAATTCTATTGAAGTCTCAGGTCTCCTCCTTAGCCTCTGAATAGCATGAAAAAGAGCATCGTTCCCTCTTATAGTCGAAGGTGACTCTCAACTAATCATCTCTATGGAAGTTCATCTCCAAAATGGCTCACAAAGACCAAAAATCTCCCCCAGTTGGTGATTGGATCAGGGAATTCAACATTTGGCTCAAATTCTGGAATTTAGGGACTCCATCTCCTTCCACCATGTCCACCATAAGGCTAACTCCCTGGCAAACAAAATTTCCAATGAAATCATCACGAACAACTCTAACCTTCAAGAACATACCCTGGATGAGCTCTCCAACCACTCCCTTGGGTGAGACTATATTGACATTTCTCTCAAGGAATATTCTTCCATGGATTTGGGTGTCACTCCCACCCACCTGGCGAGCACTACGAGATCCCCCGGTGTGCGAATCGACAACCTGTTGCGCTCCACCTCACCCTACTCTCATGAAAATTAAATGACTTCTCCTACCGAGGTGACGATCCATTACTCTGCGAACTAGTCCCTCTCCTCACCTACATTTCCTCAGTACGATGCACAAGTCCACGCACATGCATAGGATGGTAGCATTGAAATCTGGTGATTTGACCCCCTCTCCTCATGGATTTTTTCATCCCATTATCCTCGACCATCCCCGGTATTCCTCCACTATTATTTGTGCATAGTGGTTCTCTATTCTCTGCAGGTGAGAAATTTATGTTCTCTACATACATTGGTGTGTCTCCCCCCTCTTTGTTCCCCACAATCTCAATCTCTTACTTATGCCTCCCTGCAAGCATGCCACCCCCACCTTGGGGAGAAGTGGACGTGGAATGCGTGCATCCACAACACCTCCCCGACCCATCATGGCCAACCAAGACAAATACGACTGCTCTATCCCAAACTCTCTTTGGAAGTTGTTAGATGATTGGGAATAAGAAGTTTCGAGCTCTCTCCCAGCCTCCCAATGCACCTCCAGAAACCGTCATAGTTACTGGGTGGTAAAACACCTACTCATCCGCACTCTCCTCAACCTCCCAGGTGTCTTTGTTCAGAGCCCTCCTAGTTCGCCTCACTCGCGCCACTCCCCCACCTCTCTCCCTCTTCCTTCAACTATTCCCTCCCCTGACACCCTTCCTCTTCCTTCTTCGACCCACCCCAGTACCTAGGCTCCTTAGGAGAATTCTAAAAAACAAACATCTAAGACTACTCTAGTCAAGCATAGTTCGTTGATGGCTCCCTTCATCAAGAGTGAAGGCCTCTTGATCAAGGAACCAAGCTCAATTTTTTGGACGCACATACCACACTTAGAGGGGGGTTGAATGAGTGGGGGGCTATATTTCCTAAAACTTCCCTCTTTACATAAAACTCCTTAATTAACATTCAACATTTATTCATTACCCATTGCTGTCATTTATAACCAGTTAGATGTGAACATATATCAGCAACAAGTCATCACCATAAGGAACACAAAGAACACAATATGTATGTACAATTTTTATTTTTATTATGGACAACAATCTGGGGGTTTATCAACAATAGTTGAATAGAGTACAACTCCACAAGAGAACCAGCTCTATATGCAAGACTCAACTTACATTCTCAGTATCAACTGAGATGAGGCAACAATCCTCAACATATATCAATCTATCAACATGTATGCGACCTGTCAGTAGTGCAGCCAGTGTGTGCATGTGCCCTGGCTCACTACAATCTGTGTATGCACGCGGCCAGTGTATACAACAACCTACGTATACCTTCTGAGCTGTTAGGGTTTGTCCTTCAAGATCAACTCAGATTCTCTGCAATCAATATATCATTCTCTTTTGTCTCTAACTGTCCAATATGCCCACCATCCAGTCACAACACATCCAAGCTCTCCAATAGCTTGTTCATGCTCCACAACAAATCAGTATGAATGCTATCTCAATCATGTATAAACAACTAGTATACCACAACAATCATGTCACCACTGAATCAAAAGAGTATTGCTCACTCCATCAACCAAATTAACCAAACTGAGCCACATCATAGAAGCCATAGAAAGAATTCCCTAAGCATTCACAACACATCAAGCAATAGTATCCATTAAGAAAATAATGTAACCATACTAGTGTCTCAGTGATAGATCTGAGCCCATATAATGCAGATTTGGAGCCTGCCTTATCATCCAAGAGCTTGGCACCAGCTCAAACACAAATCTCCATGATTTTATCCAATATATGCTCCATGTACATAGTCATCCCACGTACATACTCACCCTATACACAGCCAGCCTGTGTATACCTTCAATGTATATTCACCCTATACAAAGACAACTCGTGTATGCATCAAAAAATAGGGTTTTCTGTGAATCTGAGAATTTTTCCGTCAAGATATCCGACATTGCCAAAAATTTGATGTGTCCATGAGATCCTCCTCTCACTCTTTTCCTCAGAATAGATCTTCAATCATGCTCAAGAGATCCACACCAATAAGATTCTCTCACATGAAGCTCGATACTCCAAAAGATATTCATAAGAAGCTCTCCATTAATCCACAAAAAGGATGATCTACAAGAGACCATAGCTATCTTATTTATACTTTCATCCTCTAGGTCACTTAACCCATTTTTAGGTCACTTAACCCATTTCTAGGTCACTCAACCTATTTTCCTTATTTTAGGGTTAACCACATTCCATAAATAGAAAGTTATCCAATACTTTATCATTTAAATATTCCTTCTTGATTTTGTCACTTCTCTTTATTATTTAAATAATCCATCTTGACTTT